>WSYH01013166.1:0-17536 GCA_036426205.1 Ascaphus truei
GTGTGCGCAATGTATCATATCCTTTCAGGACACATTCTTACATCGTCCACATCCCTGGGGGCGATACGACGAGAGCTTCACGGAACGGAGTGGCGTCACTCAGCCTAATAGTGTGTTTGGGGCTTGCGACTGCGGCCCACATCATTCTCGCTGGTAGAAAATACTGTTTTTTCTTTCCTTCAGCTGGCCCGTCAGTCGATCCTTCCACTCAGTTGGCAGGGTCGAGTCTCCGAAGTTTAAGTCCCAGGTCGACTAACTGCTCACCTACTGCAAGCGGCGTTTCACCTGGGGCGCTGTTTCTACCGGGCGAACGGGATATATACGCCAGACTTTGTCCTACATCAATGTCCATTGGAATGGAGAGATATTTTGAAATACACATGGGTTCGGAGAGGAATTCGGGTCGTCCACTCTCTTACTTCAGGTATTACCCTATACCCTCTCTGGTCTCTTCCTCAGGTCACTCTCCAGAGAGAAACTTTGATCGGTCTCCTCCGATCCGGATAACAGCACAGACGGCCAGGCGTTTCACTCCCCCCTGGTGTGAAATGGTCGTCATCCGCGTTGACGATTGTAGAGGTCCCCGTGACGCTCTAAGAGGCATATTATCGGTTTTGCCTCCTCTCTCAGTACGGATGGAGAAGTGTATTGGCCATTGGCAATTCATGGCTCTTTCAAGTAGGCTCGGATTACAGCTCGTACTATATCCGTATTTGTCCCAAGATGAGCGGGTACTGACACTGTCCTGAGGCTTTGGGCACAGCCATTGCCTCCACAATGCATGGGATGTTTCTTGCGGTTCATTCAATTGAAGTATCTCCAGTTGAACGCTCACAATCCCATCGATGGGTAGGTATATCTTCGTTGCTCAAACCCCCTCACCTTCATATGTTCCGCCGGACCGCAGGGACAATGCTTCAGGTTGGTCGTAGAAGTGCCGGTATATTATGGTCACTTGAGACCGGTGGTCCAATAGAGCAGCAGCATAGACTCACCTCTCTACTACCACACGCACGATGGCCGAGGGCCCACCTGACAGTAACCATCTCCCCCTGGAGTTCCTTCGCTTGGGCTCAGGTCAGTAGGGACTTCGGGAGGCGTGGGGGTGGCCGTCGGTGGTTTGGCTTCTGGGGTCTGTATCCGACAGATCATAGTCCTAGACCGAGCTCCTTTACAGGGGCGTTTCTTTTCCTTGGGGGACCCCATAGGACACTCTCTAAAAATGGCCTTTCTGTCCACAGTTATAGAGATGACGTCTTTTAAGATCCAGTCGTCTTGGGTAAGTGGGAGAGGATCTCCCCGAAGTCCGGCCTTCGTTTGAGGGCGCGACTTGGGGGGCGCATCTCTCTTTGACAGGTCTTGGTCGCCTGCGAGCGGAGGCTCCGGGGTGTCACGGCCGGAGGATCTCTGACCTTGGTGCCTGCATGCAGCTTGGTATAGGCTTCATGCCCTTTGACGATCCCCAGAATGTCCATGAAGGTAGGGGAGGCCCCTCCTTTAGTGAGCACCTGATCATGATCGCGATGTGATGCGGGGGATGGCCCCTCGGAGGAACTGCTTGCGCCGAATTCGTCCATCTCTAAAGTAGACTAGGAGAGGCCGCAAGTTCGCAATTTCCACAGGACCAGCTGGATGCGTGCAGGAAGTCGACAGGTCTTTCTTCTCTTCTGTCGGAGAGCGTAATATTTGAACCACAGCCGCTCTCCTCTTCCTCTTTGCCATAGATCGTGACTAGCAAGTCTTACCATCTGATGAGCAAGAGATCAGGTCTTGTCACCTGTGTGCACGGATCATGGTGGCCGCGGGGGGGTCGTATAGGCTTTCCAGTATTCTCTGCCGTCTGAACCGTTTCAGAGCAGGGCCATTCGTCGATCACCTTGAGGGTGTGCTCCTTCCAAGAGTCGATGCTTTTTCGCCTGTGGGGGACAGGAACCGTTCCTGAGAACGCCCTTCATCCTATAGTTTTGGGCCTGGGGGGACGTAGTTATCGCTTTCCACAAGCTGCGGAAATGTCACTCCTAGCAGGGAGCCGTCACTGTCGGAGCCACTGGCTATCGCTGCTCGCTGCCTGTTAGGGGTTGGGGTTAGAGACTGTTCGCGGACCGGTTAGTAACCGTGATGTTGTTGCGGATACACGGCCCAGCTGGTGGCCCCTTGCCTAGCATCAGAAGGAAGGTCACTCTGGGTTAGGGGTATATACTGATCGGATGGGTGTACTGGCGGCCATATCTCTGTCGTCCCAACCCTCATGTCTGGCGGAGGGAAGTGACGTGACTGGAAACGGTTTTCCAGGGTAAATTAGAGGCACCCTTGCGGTTAAAGTCTCTGGTAGATACAACTACTCGGGGCCTCTATCAGGAAGTATAGCTGTTCAGTGGCCTAGCAATAGGGTGTTCTCTTGCCGGTCAATGTTATAGTGCTTTGTGATGAGGCGGGCGCCCGCCAGACCAAGTAATGTCCTTAACTGCGCTGCAGACAGTCAACATGGAGACCTCGGCAGGCACCCGTCTATGGCGACCACGCGTGTCGCAGAGAAGCTCTCCTAGCTTTTCGGCCAGTCGGCCAGTTGTTTGGGCGTGAGCGCAGACATGCTGACTGACAGGGTAACGGTAACTAAAAGTGGGGAACCCAGGACTATCTCAGCAGCGCCTCCAAATGTAACGGGTATTCCCTATGAATACAACCGCTAGACTACCTGCTGTGCAACTGTGTGGCTCTCAGGGCCTAAGCCTCCGCTTGGGGAACATGGGGTACATGATATTATACATCTCGTGTGTGCAACGCCCACCTGGGAGGGATCCCAACGGAGTGGAGGAGGACCCTCACAGGAACAACCACATGAAGCGAACAAATATAAAACAGGACTGTCTTTACTGCATAGCATAACATATATATTATCAACATCACATAACGTTGCTCCTCTCTAGAGGAGCCACATGTGGCGTTCACACAGGACGCTAACCACTATGCGCCACGGCGGACGCTAACCACTAGGCGCCACGGCAGACGTAAACCCTGCGCCACTGCGGACGCTAACACTCCCACAGAGTGATCCCACCCTGTGTCCAGTAGTAAACCCCCACCCAAATGTCTCGCACCCAAAGTCAATACCAATGTGCGTGTATATGTGTGACTGCGCAGCCACTATGTATTAGTGATTAGGCCTGTGGTTGCACGTGAATTGTAGGTTACCCTGCCCGGGCTCCAGCCACGGGTACCGGCGAATCACTGGGGATCCGCCCGATCCGACGTTGTCCTCCCACCGCGTTGTGGTGAATTCCAGCGCGGATAATATCACCTTAGTCTTAGGGTTCTTTGGTGGCGTTCTGAGCCCAGAACCCACCTCGCAGGGCCGCATGGCTTCAGCACTGTGTCCCTGACTGTTCAACCAACAATGGGGCAGTATCCCGATCTAGGGCCTGTCCCTACAGTTCCACAAACTACACAGTGGCTCAGGACCTAACTGGGACCTTGGGGGCTGCTGGCCTAATGCAGAGGGTCACTGACCCTTGCATCCACCTCTTTCCCCTAGCTGGTCCGGATCCTGACTGACTGCGTAGCTGCAAAACCCTGCGAATGTATCTTCCTGTTGCAGGGCAAACTTCAGACCCTATTGGCTCCCTGGAGTCATGGCTCTCTGCCCCTATGCACCCTGGGGGCTGGCGTCTATTCTCGCGCATGCGCGAGCTATCTGGGGCCTCCCGCGCTGTTCCTTTGCCACTGCGCATGAGCACAAGCCCTAGTATGCGGCGCCCTTCCTCACCGGCCGCCGGGACCCCAGCAACGCGATCGCGGCCTCGGCAACCGGCCCGATCGCGTCCCGGCAAACCGGCCCGACCTGCGTCATGGCAACCGGACCAGCAACACAACAACGCGACGGCAACGAGAAGAAGGAGGGGGTGTGTGTGCAAGGGGGGACCTGGCTACACTATATTAAAAAATTGAATAATCCTGTCTTATGTGTTTTCATTGTATGTACTTAATGTACACTTAGAATAATGCACTTTTACTCCGTGTCGTAAGCCTTCAACCTAAACAGTTGCAAGCTCTTTGGGGAAGGTCTCCTTTAGTCTTGTGTTGTCATTTACCTGTTACACTTATTCCATTGTTTGTATTTACCTCCTATTGGTAATGTGTAAAGCGCTGCGTACATGGTTGGCGCTATATAAATACAATTATACCGTGAAAATACTTGTGGAAGGTATGAAAATCCTCTTGCAATCATGTTACATATTTACATAGTAGAGAGGTTGAAAAAAGACTTTATGTCTATCAACTTCAACCTTTCTCCCACACTTTAAGGATGAACCTGTGTTTGTAGGATGAATAGTTATTTTGAAAGCTCCTTGTATTGACCCCGAATAGATTGTTATATACTGTACGGTAGTTTATCATATCCCCTCTTAGACAAGCTCTTTTTCATGATAACAATCTAGTATATCTAGTCTCTTTTCATGAGTTAGTTTTCCATCCACTTTATTAATTTGATGTCTCTTCTTTGTACTTTTTCTAGTTTAGTAATGTATTTTCTATGAGTGGTGCCCAAACTGTACTCCATATTCAAGGTGTGGTCTGCTCCATCCACTCCCTGTTTAATGCAAGATAATATCTTATTTGCCTTTGTAGCTATGCTACATTGGGCACTATTGATAAGCTGCAGTCCACATGCAGTTCCAAATTTCTCCATCAGAATTCACCTATATTTTCCCCATTTCATTTGTAAGTCGTCTGTTTATTTGTTTCCCAATTGTAACCAACGTATATTTATCTGTAGTAAACCTTATCTGCCATTTACCTGACCAAGTTTCAGTCTTTTCAAATTCACTGGAGAGAATTACATCCAGCTCTGATTTAACTACAGTCCCTTACACAATTTAGTGTCATCAGCAAGATGGAAACATGCTCTCTATGCCAACCTCAAGGTTATTAATAACAGTTAAAAAAGCAGGGATCCCAGTACCGATCCCTGAGTTTACTCCACTCACAACTTAGACCCAACCTGAAAATTTCCATTTATGACAAATCTCTGTTGCCTATCTTTCAAACAATTCCAAATTCAGGTGCTAATATTTTACTTAGTCCAATGTACTTTATTTTGTACACTAACATCATGTGCACCGTATCAAAGCCTTTGCAAACTCTAAGTAGACCACATCATCTGCATTAACCCTCGCCTAAAATCCTGACTTCCCTCCATAAAGAAATGAAGGTTAGTTTGGCATGACCTATCTTTCATAATCCATGCTGACTATTACTAATAATTTGTTGTCCATTAGGTTTCCTGAATAATATCCCTGTACTAACCTTCAAGTACTTCTCCCCACTATTGAGGGTCAGGCATACAGGGTCTGTAATCCCCGGTGGTGATAACTTCTTTTAAAATATAGGCACCATGTCTGCTTTACTCCAATCTTGTAGTACTGAGTCTGGGGAAATGGAATTCTATAATAATAAATGTAATAGTTTTTCTATGGTACTGTACAGCTCCTTAAGAACTCTTGGATGTTGCCATCCGGGCCAGGTGCCTTATTTACATTCCATTTTATCACTGCCTATGAACTTCTTCCTCAGTTACCTCCATTAATATGAGTTGTGTGGCTTCCTCCTGCGGCACTACTATTGTAATTGATTCATCCCTAGGAACACAGAGGGCAAAGATGTGTTTAATACCATGCTTTTCCTTATCACCAATAATTTGCTTCCCATTTCACACTGAAAGGGTCCTGTAGTTTATTTTCTAATCTTTTTGTTATAAGGCACTTAAATAACTTTTTGGGGTTGATCTTACTTTCTTGTTTAAAACAATATAAGTGTTCGTTCACATATAACATAAAACATCTTAGCAAGCTAAACCCAGACCCATATTTTATATTTGTTTAAGTTACTGGGATAATAAACAAAAAAGCCCCAAATACATCCAATATGACAAATTATTTAGTACATTACTAATGATATTTCTATATTCTTTCTTCATATGTATGGGTAATTTAGTTCATTCTTGGCCAACCATGTCAAAGCCTTCAACCATGTTCACAGTAAACCCAACTCTGCAGGTCCTACATTACCTATTATATCCTGTGTCTTTTGTACGTCTTCCACTGGAAGAGAAAAAAAGGAAACAAAAACAATACAATAGCAATAGCATGGATTGTGTGCATGTATTGTGGTGCCTATGGGGTTAATATCTAGGAGCAACTATAGAGCTACAGTGCATTAAACTGGTTAGAACCAGGAGCGCCCTAGTGAATATAGCGAGAAATACATGTAAAATGTGCAACAAAAATATATACCCACACTAATTGCTACAGCAAAGGTCATCGCCAACTTCACATATGTAGCTTTCGTACATTGCTCGTGACCTTATCAGCTACTGTCCCTTTGTCCAGGCAAGATGTGGCACATTTAAATAACTTCATGTTGTCACAGGACTGCAGCAAAAGCGGCCCCCCTAGCCATAGGCGGGGGGGCTTCATGACCGGGGGGGGGTCCGGCCTTTCCCCTCGCTGGCCCGCCCCCACACCTCCCTCCCCAGGACAGGGGAGAGTTCCAGGAAGGCCTACTTAGGCAGGCTGGCGGGCAGCACATCCTCTTTGGCTGCCCGCCAGAAGATTTGTACGTCCCGCTCCTCCCTGCAGTTTAACATAGGTAAGGCCCGAAAGGGGGGTCATCCTGGGCACTCCCCCCTCCTGTATAGCCGCGTTTTTGAATGGCGGCGAGGGGGGAGGCGGGATGCAGGGAGGAGAGGGACCCGTAGGGTAGCGCCCGTCCCCCATCCTCCATCTGCGGCGCGCAGCATGCAGATGGGGGGGTCGGACTTAAGCCTGTGCCGCGGCGGCTGCAGGCGGGGAGGGGTTGGTCTGAGGGGACAGAGGGGGTTCGGCGGGCAGTAGGGCCTGACGGGTTTTTCCCCGCTTCTCCTGGGGGGGGGGAGGGGGCTACCTGCTCCGCAGCGTTGTGCGGGGCGGGTGCCTCCTCCATCCCGCATAGCCCGCGCGGCTGCCATGGGTAGGGCACCGCGGGGGGAGAGGCAGAGGGGATGTTGGTTGCGGGGAGAGGGGGTTCCGGCCGAGGCATGCGGCCCGTCGTGTGTCCCATGGGCGCTGCTCGCGCCCGTTCGGGGGGTGGGCGCAGTCCCACGTGGTGGAATGTAGTCGCGGGCAGAGGCCCCTCCTACCCCTCCCCCCCCCCTTTTCGTTTAGTGGTCTCGGGGCACGGGGGTTGGGGTGGACCGGTCACCATGCGGCTGGAGAGGCGGCTGCTCCCGCGCCCCCCCCCTTCCCCCCACACTTGTGGGGGGTCGTTAAAATGTATGCGTGAGTGGGCTGTACAGGGGGGGCCGGCCGGGAAAAACTATAATAATAAATAACGTTGTATGGGATTATATGGGTGTGATATGGGGTGTATATATATATATTATGGTGTATATTATATATATGATGTATATGTTTGGGGGTTGTATATATATATATATGTATGTGTGGTATGGGTATATATATGTATATGTGGTGGGTTATATGTGGATGTACGTCAGGTATTTATGGGTGTTATGTGCAGAGGTATGTGGGTGTGTATGTACTGTGTATATGGGTTATGCACGTATACGTAAGTGGAGATATACGCATATGTAGGCTAGTGCAGCCGTCTTAGTGGTTGGGCCCTAGGCCGGGGGTAAGCGCACAAGAGGGGGCGGCCAAGTGTTGGCGCTTCACGGTCTGCCCCCGCAGTTAGTTTCGGGGGGGACCACCGCTGATGCGCTCGCGGGCGATTATGTGCAGGTATGTGTGTGCGGGTATATATATGTGTATAAGGGTACGTATATATGTTCATGGGTACAAGGTAAATCGGTGTACGTGTATGTAGGCATGTATACTATAAGCTTATAAATATACATGTAGTTCGCGGGGGGACACACGCCTGAGGCGCTGGGAGCGAGATGGCAAGTGTGGATGCTTGAACTGCTCCAGCGGCCGTTCTTCTGGTATCCCGTGGGGGGGTGTAGAGTTGCCCGCCCGTGCGGGGGGGGGTATGGCGAAGTTGGGACAGAAAGGCTGGCATAAATTTGCATAGGAGGGAGCGCGGTTCTGACTGGCGACGTGTCCCCCCCACTTATGGTCTCAGACGGTTGCAGAGAATTATAATGTCAATAGGCTCTTTATCTAGGGACATTATAGACTATATAGATATATTGTGGTAATTATTAGATATAAATACTTGTTAATGGGAATCGCAATGTTTAGCATTTATGCTTGGTTACTTTATGAATTCCCAATTAATTATGGATGGGCGCAGGGGAGGCGTGCGTGCGGAGGCGCATGTGTGGGGGATAGTGTGATCGGCACAGGTAGTTGGATATATGGATATACGTGTAGGCACATCAGAAGTATGTATGTAGCACATGGTGGAGTTTATATGTGTAGGGCACACGTAGAAGTGTGCGGGTGTATAGGGGCACACGTAGATGTGCGCTTGGCGTGTGTGGGCACCCGTAGTGCGTGCGGGTATGTATGGCCACACGTAGAGGTGCGCGAGTGCGTATGGGCACACGTAGGCAGGTGCACGTGGATGCACGCGTGTAGAGCAACGCGTGGATGCGCGCGGTGTGTAGGGGCACACGTGGATGCGCGCGTGTGTATGGGCACACTAAATGCGGCGCGAGTGTTATGGGCACTCGTAGATGTCAGTAGAGCTCTTTATCTAGTGACATTATAAACTATATAAATATACGTAGTAATTATTAGATGATAAATCCACACGTAAATGCGCGCGGGGTATAGGGGTGCATGTAATGCGCCGCTGTATGTGGACATGCGTAAATGCGCTGCGTGTATGTGACATGCGTAAATGCGCGTGTGTATGGACACGCGTAATGCGCGCGGTGTATGGGCACGCGTAAATGACCCGCGCGTGTGTATGGACACGCGTAGATGCGCGCGTTGTATGGACGTAGATGCGCGCGCGGTGTATTGGACACGCGTAGATCGCGCGCGTGTATATGCGCGCGATCGCCGTATATGGACACGCGTAAACGCGCGTGTGTATATGGGCACACGTAGATGCGCCGCGCGTGGGTATATGGGCACGCGTAGATGCGCGTGCGTGTGTATATGGGCACGCGTAGATGCGCGCGCGTGTGTATGTGGGCACACGTAGATGCGCGCGCGGTGTATGTGGGCACACGTAGATGCGCGCGAGTATATGGGAACACGTAGATGCTGCGCGTGTATATAGGGTTCACGAAATGCGCGCGGGTATATGGGCTCACGAAATGCGCCCATGTGTATATGGGCACACGGAAATGCTCGCAGTGTATATGGACACACGGAAATGCGCGCGCCGTGTGTTACGGCGCACACGCAGGGCGCGCACGTGCTTGGGTTAGAGGGGCACACGCAGGTGCGCGCGGGTGGTTTATATGGGTGCGCGCGGGTGTGTATGGGCACGGGAAATGCCGCCGCGTGTGTATATGGGCACACGGAAATGCGCGGGTGTGTATATGGGCACACGGAAATGCGTACGGTTTGCTGTTGCGGGGAGAGGGGGCGGGAGGCAAGCGGTCACAGCGCGTGAGGCCCTGGTTGCTAATCCTGGGGCAGGGCAATAGTCGCGACCCGTGCAAGCAGGGACGGGTAGGGACGGGCCGGTGCCACCGTCGCGCAAAAATTTTGGACAGGCATACGGGAAGCGGGCTGCATGCATCAATGGCAGAGCAGTTACGCCTTCTTCAAGTCGAGCGGGAAAACCATGACGAGGCCATGGTTGGATCGGTGGTTGCATGCGTTTTCTCTGCGATATACGGTAGGCACATCAGAAGTATGTATGTAGGCACATGTGGGATGTTATATGTGGTAGGGCACACGTAGAAGTGGCGGGTGTATAGGGGACACACGTAGATGGTGCGCTTGCGTGCAATGGGCACACGTAGAGCGTGCTGGGTATGTATGGCCACACGTAGATGTGCGCGAGTGCGGTATGGGTGCAACGTGTGTATGGAGCACGCGTGTGATGCGCACGGTGGGCGTGTAGCGTTAGCACACATAGATGTCAGTAGAGCTCTTTATCTAGTGACATTATAAAACTATATAGAATATCTGTAGTAATGATTAGATGTAAATACCACGCGTAAATGCGCGCCGTGGTTATAGGGGTGCACGTAAATGCGCGCATGGGTATAAAGGGTGCACGTAAATGCGCGCGTGTATAGGGCATACGTAGAGCGCGCGTGTATATGGACACGCGTAAATGGGCGTGTGATGGAACACGCGTAGATGCGCGCGTGTATATGGACACGTAGATGCGCGCGTGTGTATATGGGCACACGTAGATGCGCGCGTGTGTATATGGCACACGTGATGCGCGGTGTGTATATGGGCACACGTAGATGCGCGCGTGTGTCTAGGGAACGTAGATGCAGGGTGTATATTGGGCACACTAGATGCGCGCGTGTGTATAATGGGAACACGGAAATGTCGCGCGTTGGTATAGGGCTCACGGAATGAGGACTGTCGCCTGACGCGTTGTGCTGCAGCGCCCTCTGCTTCCCCTTCCCGCGGGGAGCAGCCTTAGTGCCACGTGCTGGTTTCACAGAGAACGCCTGCAGCCACCGATCCAACCATGCCTCGTCATGGTTTTCCGCCTCGACTTGAAGAAGGCGTAACTGCTCTGCCATTGCTGCCATGCAGCCCGCTTCCCGTATGCCTGTCCAAAATTTTCGCGCGACGGGGCACCGGCCCGTCCCTACCCGGCCCTGCTTGCACGGGTCGTGACTATTGCCTGCCCCAGGATTAGCAACCCAGGGCCTCACGCGCTGTGACCGCGTGCCTTCGCCAGCCCCTCTCCCCGCACAGCAAACCGTACGCACCCGCGCGCATTTCCGTGTGCCCATATACACCCGCGCGCATTTCCGTGTGCCCATATACACACGCGCGCGCGCATTTCCGTGTGCCCATATACACCCGCGCGCATTTCCGTGTGCCCATACACACCCGCGCGCACCCATAAACATCCACGCGCACCCATATAAACCCGCGCGCACCTGCGTGTGCCCCGCTACACACGCACCCTGCGTGTGCCCGTATACACAGACGCGCGCATTTCCGTGTGCCCATATACACAGACGCGCGCATTTCCGTGTGCCCATATACACACGCGCGCATTTCCGTGTGCCCATATACACACGCGCGCATTTCCGTGTGCCCATATACACACGCGCGCATTTCCATGTGCCCATATACACACGCGCGCATTCCCGTGTGCCCATATACACACGCGCGCATTTCCATGTGCCCATATACACACGCGCGCATTCCCGTGTGCCCATATACACACGCGCGCATTCCCGTGTGCCCATATGCACACGCGCGCATTTCCGTGAGCCCATATACACATGCGCGCATTTCCGTGAGCCCATACACACGCGCGCATTTCCGTGAGCCCATATACACGCGCGCATTTCCGTGTTCCCATATACACGCGCACATCTACGTGTGCCCGTATACACACGCGCGCATCTACGTGTGCCCATATACACACCTGTGCGCGCATCACGTGTGCCCATATACACAAGCCGCGCATTCGTGTGCCTCATATACAGCAGCGCGCATCTACGTGGTCCATATACACGCGCGCATCTACGGTGTCCATATACAGGCATTTACGCGTGTCCATATACCTCGCGCATCTACTATGCCATATACACGCGCGCATTTACGTGCACCTTATACCCATGCGCGCATTTACGTGCACCCCTATACCCACGCGCGCATTTACGCGTGTGATTTATCATCTAATAATCTACAGCTATTTATATAGTTTATAATGTCACAGATAAAGAGCTCTTACTGACATCTATGTGTGCACATAACACGCGCGAAGCAACTGGGTGCTGGCCAGATCACGCGTTCCTCTTTACCATTTTCTCTTGTATTTTCTTCGCCACCTCAACTAACTTACTCACCTCCCTGATCATCTTGCCCTTAGCCTTTGTCTGGTCTTTCTTGACAAAACCCTATTGAGCTGCTGTTGTTAAGTGTGCGCGCGCGCATCCACGCGTGCTCATACACACGTGCACCCATACGCACTCGCGCACATCTACGTGTGGCCATACATACCCGCACGCATCTACGTGTGCCCATGCACGCAAGCGCACATCTACGTGTGCCCCTATACACCCGCACACTTCTACGTGTGCCCCTACACATATAAACATCCACATGTGCCTACATACATACTTCTGATGTGCCTACACGTATATCGCAGAGAACAACGCATGCAACCACCGATCCAACCATGCCTCGTCATGGTTTTCCGCCTCGACTTGAAGAAGGCGTAACTGCTCTGCCATTGATGCCATGCAGCCCGCTTCCCGTATGCCTGTCCAAAATTTTTGCGCGACGGGGCACCGGCCCGTCCCTACCCGTCCCTGCTTGCACGGGTCGCGACTATTGCCTGCCCCAGGATTAGCAACCCAGGGCCTCACGCGCTGTGACCGCTTGCCTCCGCCAGCCCCTCTCCCCGCACAGCAAACCGTACGCATTTCCGTGTGCCCATATACACCCGCGCGCATTTCCGTGTGCCCATATACACACGCGCGCGCATTTCCGCGTGCCCATACACACCCGCGCGCACCCATATAAACCCGCGCGCACCTGCGTGTGCCCCTCTACCCACGCACGTGCGCGCCCTGCGTGTGCCCGTATACACACGCGCGCGCATTTCCGTGTGTCCATATACACATGCGCGCATTTCCGTGTGCCCATATACACATGGGCGCATTTCCGTGAGCCCATATACCCGCGCGCATTTCCGTGAACCCATATACACGCGCGCATCTACGTGTTCCCATATACTCGCGCGCATCTACGTGTGCCCACATACACACGCGCGCGCATCTACGTAAATGCCACTCCTGCCAGAGTCGTGCTCCTTTGACAGAGGGGAGAGGGGACGGTCAGCCGGCCCTCGAACGCTGACCTCGTTGTCCCTACGGCGAGCGGGCTCTCGAGGTCATGGATTAACTGACCTTGCCCGTACTCCCCCCGGCTCAAACGGCCCAGCCTCCAAGTCTGGCAAGAACAAGCCCCACCCCAAGAGCCGCCGCGACAAAGGCAAAAACTGGTCAATGACCCCTCCTGTTCGGAACCCGTCCTTTCACTCAGCACAGTATCAGCTGTTCGTGCTGTAACGGAACAAAGAACCATTAACCACGGCATACAATGGATATGTCCACATTCCTGGGAATATCCTGCCTGCTCAACCTTCTTGCTGCCGTTCATTACATGATTGCAATCACAACTAGGGGATGGGTGGGTGGGAAATCGTCTGGGGGGCAGCCAAAGGGGATGTGCTGCCCGCCAGCCTGGCCTTAAGTAGGCCTTCTGGAACCCTCCCTGTCCTGGGGAGGAGGTCAGGTTGTGGGGCGCCAGCGAGGGGAAGGCCGGACCCCCCCCGGTCATGAAGCCCCCCGCCTATGGCTAGGGGGCCGCTTGACCAGGGAGTTCCAGGCGGTTCCCCTCTCCACCCGCTTGTACCCACATGCAACGTACAAATAAGACAGGAAACGGGGAGCTGGAGGTAAAATGGCCGCGGCTATTATTTATACAGAAAACCTAATGGGGTAAATGCACTCCCTGCCAGAGTGCGCTCCTTTGACAGGAGGGGGAGGGACGGTCAGCGGCCCTCGAAACGCTGACCTCGTGTCCCCTACGCGAGCGGGCTTCGGGTATGGATAACTGACCTTGCCCACTCGTACTCCCCCCGGGCTCAAACGGCCCAGTCCCAGTCTGGCAAGAACAAGCACCCACCCCCCAAGAGCCGCCACCGACGGGTACTATTTAACCCCCCTAAACTAGGCCCGTACCGCCAACCCTCCAGACCCTCCAGAAGCCCTCCCGGAAACTCAAATAAGTCTACCCCGCCTGGCATGCCTAGCAGCGCGGGACCGATGTCCTCTACCGGCCCAGCCTGCCCTCTCCATCCACCGGGCTGCAATCGCGCCTGGGCAGTAGTTACTCAAATTGCCATGCTTTTTAAAGATGCCATGAGAATCGTTTTTTCGCTGCACTATCCCTCACCCGGTCCGGACATACCCACCTCCGGAGCGCAGGCCGCCTTGCCCAGCGCTATCTGGGATTTCGCCTTTTTACTGCTGAGGCTTCTTACCCCGCCTCAGGACCCTAGAAGTGACCCATACCGGCAGTGGACGGGCCACGCTCTCTTCCCTGTCCGCTCCTGTGTCGCCCACTGAAGCTTGACGCATTCCTCGATACGCCCTAAACGCGACTCCTTACAATACCCGATACGCCATATGCCGTACCTTCACGGCGTTCGTTCCATCAAAGCCTGCGGGGCTGTTCCACTACTGTGCAGTGCGTGATGCTGCGGGTGGGTCGGCTACCGGCCCATGACCCGGCCGTGGCTGAAGAATGAAAGCACGGGTCCGGCTGATGGTGTGGTACTGGAATGGATTCGCGGTGGTGCCAGTGACCCCGGCCGTGGCCATCTGGTGGCTTCCCGTGAGGAAGAGACCTGGGCTGCGATGGAGTCGCCCTTCACCCGAGCCGGCTCACGTAGTCGAAACCTGACTGGGTTCTTGCTCTCGAAAAACACAATTGGCACCAACCGCGGTTGCGGTTGGCCGTCTTGTCTCCTTGGCCCTGCCGCTCTGCAGGCAGGAAATCCTGACAGTGACACCGCCCGCGTCAGCAACGGGCGGCCGTGTGGGTGCCGTGACGCACTGTTCTGCGCACGGTGGCTGGAAGTCGCCGCCCCTCCTTGGGGGCCGACTGCGCGCCGATCCGCCGTGTCCTGCGTTCCCAGCGGTCGAAGTCCTCCCCCACCTTCGCTGAGTCCCGACCAGGCCGCTGTGGACGCCCTGCCGAGGGTCGGTACCGTGACCGAGGGCTGCCGCCTGCGTGCGGTTGCTGAACTTCGCCTGCCGCCTTGCACTGCAAGCACCTCCGCGCTCCCTTCCTGTGGAGCGCGGCTTCTCATGCCTGCCGCCTGTCTAGCGCGCAATGCTGCCTGAGGGCTGTCGACTGTTGACGTTGTGCTGCAGCGCCCTCGCTTGACGCCCTTGCTCACCGGTACCGTGACCGAGGGCTGCCGCCCTCGTTGCGGTTGCTGAACTTCACCTGCCGCCTTGCACTGCAGCACCCTCCGACGCTCCCTTCCTGTGGGGCGGTTCTCTACATGCCGCCTGTCTAGCGCGCAATGCTGCCTGAGGAGCTGTCGCCTGACGCGTTGGCTGCAGCGCCTTGCTTCCTTCCCCGGGGGAGCAGCCTAGGCCACGTGCTGGTTTCACAGAGAAGCCGCAGCCACCGATCCAACCTTGCCTCGTCATGGTTTTTTCCGCCTCGACTTGAAGAAGGCGTAAACTGCTCTGCCATTGCTGCCATGCAGCCCGCTTCCCGTATGCTGTCCAAAATTTCGGCGACGGGGCACCGGCCCGTCCCTACCCGGACCCTTGCTTGCAACGGGTCGTGACTATTGCCTGCCCAGGATTTAGCAACCAGGGCCTCACGCGTGTGTGACCGCGTGCCTTCGCCAGCCCCTCTCCCGCACAGCAAACCGTACGACCACCGCGCCTTTCCGTGTGCCCATATAACACCCACCGCGCATTTCCGCTGTGCCCATATACACACGCAACGCGCATTCCGTGCCCATATACACCCGCGCTGCATTTCCCTGTGCCCATACACACCCGCGCGCACCCATAAACTCCACGCGCACCCATATAAAACCCGCGAGCACCTGCTCTGTGCCCCGCTACACCGCACCCTGCGTGTGCCCGTAACCCAGACGCCGGCATTTCCGCTGCTGGCCCATATACACACGCGCGCGCATTTCCGTGTGCCCATATACACACCGCGCGCATTCCGTGTGCCCTATACCACAAACGCGCATTTCCGTGTGGCCCATATACACACGCGCGCATTTCGTGTGGCCCATAACACACCCGCGCGCATTTCCGATGTGCCCATTATACACACGCGCGCTTCCCGTGTGCCCATATCTACCACCGCGCATTCCGTGTGCCCATATACACACAGCGCCGCATTCCGTGAGCCCATATACAACAGCGCGCATTCCGTCTGAGCCCATACACCGTGCGCGCATTTCCGTGAGCCCATACACACGACGCGCATTTCCGTGAGCCACTATACACGCGCGCATTTCCGGTCCCATTACACACGCGCGCATCTCGTGTGCCCATACACACGCGCGCATCTAGTGTCCACTAACACACGCGCGCATCTCCGTGTTGCCCATATACACACGCCGCGCATCTACGTGTGCCCATATACACGACGCCGCATCTACGTGTGCCCATATTACACACGCGCGCATCTACGTGTCCATATACACGCGCGCATCTACGCGTTGCTGTCCATATACACGCGCGCATCTTACGCGTGTCCATAATACACGGCGCATCTACGTGATGCCCTATACACTCGCAGCATTTACGTGCACCTTAACCCAATCCGCGCATTTACGTGCACCCCTATACCACCGCGCATTCGCGTGGTATTTATCATCTAATAATTACTACAGATATTTATATAGTTTATAATGTCACTAGATAAAAGAGCTCTACTGACATCTATGTGTGCCCATACACACCGCGCGGACATTCCACGTGTGCTCATACACACTGCACCAGCCACATCAGCGTGCCCCTACGCACACAGTGCCATAGCACGCTCGCGCACCATCTACGTGTGGCCATACATACCCTACAGCATCTACCGCTGGCCCACTGCACGCAAGCGCACATCTCACTTGTCCCCATACACCGCCATCTCATGTGCCCCTACACAGTATAAACATCCACATGTGCCTACATCAATACTTCTGATGTGCCTACACGTTAATCGCAGAGAAAACGCATGCAACACACCGATCCAACCATGGCCTCGTCATGGTTTTCCGCGCCTCGACTTGAAGAAGGCGTAACTGCTCTGCCATTGATGCCATGCACCGCTTCCCGTATGCCTGTCCAAAATTTTTGCGCGAGGTGGCACCGGCCCGTCCCTACCCGTCCCTGCTTGCACGGGTCGCGACTATTGCCTGCCCCAGGATTAGCAACACAGGGCGCTCACGCGCTGTGACCGTTGCCCTCGCCAGCCCCTCTCCCCGACAGCAAAACCGTACGCATTTCCGTGTTCCCATATACACACCCCGATTTCCGTGTGCCCATATACACACCCTGCAGCCGCGCATTTCCCGTGCCCTACACACCCTGCGCGCACCCATATAACACCCGCGCGCACCTGGTGTGCCCCTCTACAAACCCGTGAAGCACGTGAACGCAGTAAGGCGTGTGGGTAAAGACACATAGCCTGAGATAGGCTGCCGGCGCATCTCCGGTGTTCCATATACTCTGTCCGAAGCATTTCCGGTGTGCCCATATACACATGGGAGATTTCGTGAGCCCATATACCCCGCGACGCATTTCGGTGAACCCTATATACACGCCGCGCATCTACGTGTTCACCTACTTCGCGCGCATCTACGTGTGCCACAGACACAACGACGA
>WSYH01013167.1:0-17536 GCA_036426205.1 Ascaphus truei
CGTTATATACTAATTTATATAGTAATATATGTATATATACACATTTATGTAACATGTTATATAATCATTGATATAATATGTTATATACATTCTATATTGTAATTTATATCGTATTTTATATAGTATGTATATAGTAATTTATATAGTCATTTATATACAGTAGTATGTTATAGTATTGTATTGTATTGTATGCCTTTATTTATATAGCACCAAAAGTGTACTCAGTGCTTTGCAAAGAATACAGTACAGGGAATTATAATAATGCAATAAGGGCAGCAAAATCAGACAATAGGAAATAGTAATTTAAATACTTATATAGTATGTTACATAGTAATTTATATACTCATATAGTATGTTATATAGTTATTTATATACTCATATAGTATATTATATAGTTATTTATATACTCATACAGTAATTTAGATATATAGTAATTTATATACAGTAGTCATTTATATAGTATATTTATGTATATAGTATGTTATGTAGTAATCAAAATACTAAATTAATGTTATATAGTAATTTATATAGTATTTTATATACACATTTCTATAGTATGTTATGCAGTCATTTATATACTAAATTATATAGCATGTCATATAGTAATTTATACAGTACAGTATGTTATTTACAGATTTATATAGTATGTTATATAGATTCTACAATATATTGTAATTTATATAGTATATAGCAATGTATATACTAATTTATATAGTATGTTATATAGTAATTTATATACTTATTTTTTTAGTATGTTATAGTAATTTACAGTATGTACTAATTTACATAGTAAGATATATAGATATAGATATAGATATATTGTATTTGATATAGTAATTTATAGTTTTGTACTGTATGTAGTAAATTATATAGACCTTGATAGTTTTTGTATATAGTATTTTATATACATTTGATATAGTTTATTTTTGTACCTTTCCCTACTCACGGGTAGTATGTGTATGGGCTCTGTGTCCTGACATGAAGTCCTACTTCTCCGCTGTATTAGGGTTGGTGCTGATTTATATAGTTTATTTTTTACCTTTCCCTACTCACGGGTTCAGCTGTGTTGGCTCTGTGGTCCTGACATGAAGCCTAACTTTCTCCTCCGCTGTATTTAGGTTGGTGCTGTTTTATATAGTTTATTTTTTACCTTTCCCTCGCACGGTAGCATTGTATGCGGCCCTTTGTCCTGACATGAAGTCCTACTTGCTCTTCCGCTGTATTAGGGTTGGTGCTGTTTTATATCAGGCTATTTTGTACCTTTCACCTATTCACGGTTACCATTGTATGGTCTCTGTGTCCTGACTGAACGTCCTACTTCTCCGCTGTAGTAAGGGTTGGTGCTGATTATATCGTTTTATTTTTGTACGTTTCCCTACTCTCGGTAGCATGTGGTATGGCTCTGTGTCCTGATTATGAGTCTACTTCTCTGCTATATTGGGTTTGGTGCGATTTCTTAGTTTATGTTGTACCTTTCCCTACGCACTGGTAGTATGTGTATGGGCTCTGTGTCCTGACATTGAAGTCCTACTATCTCCGCTGTATTAGGGTTGGTGCTGAGTTATAATAGTTTTTTTCGTACCTTTCCTTACTCACGTAGCATGTTGTTATTGGCTCTGTGTCCTGACATGAATCCGACTTCTCCGCTGTAGTTCAAGGTTGGTGCTGTTTTAAATATAGTTTATTTGTGTACCTTTTTTCCTTACTCCGGGTGCATGTGTATGGCTCCGGTCCTGCCATGGTCCTAGCTTCCTCCGCGTATTAGGGTTGGTTCTGATGTATATAGTTTATTTTTTGGGTACCTTTCCCTACTCACGTGTCCGCATGTGTTGGCACTCTGTCCCTGAAATAATCCTACTTCTCCGCTTGTATTAGGGTTGGGGCTGATTTATTAGTTTATTTTGTATGTACCTTTCCCTACTCACGGGTAGCATGTGGATGGGCTCTGAGTCCTGACATAACGTCCTACTTCTCCGTGTATTAGGGTTGTGTGCTGATTTATATAGTTTATTTTGTACTTTCCCACTCTCGGGTAGGCATGTTGGGTCTGTTCCTGATATGAAGTTCCTACTTCTATCTCTGCTGTTTAGGGTTGGTTCTGATTTTATATAGTTTTTTGTACTTCCCTACTCCGGGTTATATTTGTAATGGGCGCTGTGTCCTGACATGAGTCCTACTTCCTCCGCTGGTATTATGGGGTTGGTGCTGTTTTTATATTTTATTTTTTACCTTTCCTACTCACGGGGTACCATTGTATGGGCTCTGTGGCCTGATATGAAGTCCTACTTCTCCGCTGTATTAGGGTTTGGCTGATTTATATAGTTTATTTTGTACCCTTCCCTACTCACGGGTCTATGTGTAGGGGCTCCTTGTCCTGACATGAAGGTCCCTACTTCTTCCTCTCCGCTGTATTAGGGTTGGTGCTGATTATCTAGTTTTTTTCGTACCTTTCCTACTCACGGGGTAACTTGTATGGGTCTGTGTCCTGACATGAAGTCCACGTCTCCGCGTATTTAGGGTTGGTGCTGATTTATATAGTTATTTTTTACCTTGCCCTACTCACGCGTAGCATGTGTAGGGCTCTGTTCCCTTGACCTGAAGCTCTACTTTCATCCATGTATGAAGGTTGGTGCTGTTTTTTATATAGTTTAGTTGTGTCCTTTCCTTACTCATGGGTAGCATGTGTATGGCTCTTGGCCATACATTAGCTTCCTACTTCTTCTCCTGCTGTATAGGGTTGGTGCTGAGTTATTATAGTTTTATTTTTGTACCTTTCCTACTCACAGGGTGCATGTGTATGGGCTCTGTGTCCTGACATGAAGTCCCCCTTCTTCTTATCTCCGCGTATAGTGTTGGGCTGATTTTATATAGTTTATTTTTGTAGCCTTTCCCTACGCACGGGTAGCAATTGTGTATGGGCCTGTTTCCTGACATGACGTCTACTTCTCCGCTGTATTAGGGTTGGTTCTGATTTATATAGTTTATTTTGTACCATTTCTATCTTGGGTTAGCAAATTGTAGGCTCTGTGTCCTGATCGCCGTCCTACTTCCTCCGCTGATTAGGGTTGGTGCTGATGTTTTATCTAGTTTTATTTTGTCCTTTCCCTACTCACGGTATATCGTATGGCGTCTGTGTCCTGACATGAAGTCCTACTTTCTCCGCTGTATTATGTCACGGTGTGCTCGCCACAAACAAGTCGGGTCGACCGCGGGCTGGGTCCAGGGTTGTAAAGCACCACCGACCGTAACCTCGGCAGAGCGGATCCGGAGTGCGCAGTTCATAGTCGGACGTAGCAGGTCTGGTAGTGGAGAGACAGCAGAGCGTTGTACACGCCAGGTCAGGATGGAGACGTCGAATAAACATTGTCCAAGCAAGCGGTTCGGCAACAGGGAGTCGGAGAACCCCGCTTTCGGCTTAGAGCGGCGGGGGGAGTTCTCTGCGCGGCGGCGACCATGACCATGTTACTGGTCTCAGGAAGGTGAAGACCACCATTTACACAACAAACCGCCTAGCTTGCTCGGGTAAAACCAATCGCCTAACGCAAGATCCTGAGCGGGTGAGGGAATCCTCTGTAGCCGCGCAGGAACCAAGGACAACGGCCTCTCTAGATTGGGAAAGATTAGGGGCACCAGGGAACCAAGGAATCTGTAATACACATGGAGACATCCCTTCAGTGTAGGATCCAGGAGACATGAAGACGCAGGAGCGCAACCCCTCTTCAGTGCAGAATCCATTGGGCTTGAAGGACGCAGGGACGAACCTCTGCTTTCAGCACAGGAACAGTAAGCTGACGTACGCAGAGAGCTAAACCTCTGCTTCAGCACAGTGGGAACAGTTAATCTGAAGGACGCAAGGGAAACCTCCGCTTCAGCCAAGAGAACAAGCAAGAGCTTGTGGTCAGAACCGTTGGTGACACCGGTAAGGACTATCTCGGCAAGGATCATTATGGGAAGGCAATACTAAAGCCAGCAGGCCAATCCCCAGCGGGGTGTGAAGGTATTTTCTGCCAATGAATGAATGCAAGTCTAGTTTGCATAATAGGCTGCACAGCTGCATATATACCAGAGGGAGTGTTATAACTTTGGTGAGTGAATCCGGCTGCAGCAAACATCAGGAAGCTTTTCCGAACTGCACACCGTCTGCATGGTAAGGTACCAAGTAACCAGCGAGCGGATGCCTGAATTAGGTTTGGTGTTCTGATTATATCGTTTATTTGTACCTTCCTCTCACGGGTACGCATGGTATGGGCTCTGTGTCCGACATGACAGTCTACTCGTTCTCCGCTGTATTAGGGGGTGTGCTGATTATATAGTTTTATGTTTACCATTCCCTATCTAGAAGGGAGTAGTACCATGTGTATGGCTCTGTGTCCTGATATGAAGTCCTACTTCTAATGCTCCAGTATTAGAGTTGGTGCTGATTTATATGTTTATTTTGACCTTTCCCTACTACCGGGTGAGTTGGTATGGCTCTGTGTCCTGACATGAATCATACTCTCCGCTGTATTAGGGTTGGTGCTGAATTTATATTAGTTTATTTTGTACCTTGTCCCTATCACACGGGTGGAGCATGTGGATGGGCTCGTGCCGACACTGAGAGTCCCATTCTGCTGTATATAGGGTTGGTGCTGATTAATAGTTTATTTTTGTACCTTTCCTACTCACGGTAGCATGTGTATGGGCTCTGTGTCCTGCACTGAGTCACTCGTCCGCTGTATAGGGTTGGTGTGACTTTATATAGTTTATTTGAAACCTTCCTCTTACTACGCGGAGCATGTGTATGGGCTCTGTGTCTGAATGAAAGTCCTACTTCTCCGCTGTATAGGGTGTGTGGCTGATTGATTATAATGTTTATTTGTACCTTTCACCTACATCACGGTGGTAGTGTGTATGGGCTATGAGTCCTGAAATGAAGTCCTCTTCTCCGTGTATTAGGGTTGGTGCTGATGATTATCATAGTTTTTTTCGTACCTCCTTGAAATTCCCTCTCGGGTGTAGCAGGTATGGGCTCTGTGTCCCTGACATGAAGTCCACTACTTCTCGCTAGTTAGGGTTTGGTGTGATTTATATAGATTTATTTTTACCTTGTCCCTACTCACGGTAGATGTGTATGGGCTTGGTCTGACATGAAGTCCTATTCTCCGCGCTGATTAGGGTTGGTGCGTGTTTATATAGTTATTGTTACCTTACTCATACTCCAGGGTACATGCTAGTATGGCTCTGTGTCCTGTATGAAGTCCTACTTCGATCTCTCCGCTTGTATGGTTGGTGCTGAATTTATCTATTTTATTTGTTACCTTCCTACTCACGCGGTAGCATGTGTATGGGCTCTGGTTCCCGACATGTAAGTCCCTTACAGTTCTCCCTGTATTAGCGGAGTGGTGCTGTTTATAGTGTTATTTTTGAACCTTTCCTTACTCACGGGGAGCCATTTGTATGGCTCGTGTCCTGGAATGAAGTCCTACTTGTCTCCTTGATCGCTGATAGGGTTGATGCTCGATTTATATAGTTTATTTTTCCTTCCCTCTCACGCGGTAGTCATGTGTTGTATGGGCTATGTGTCCTGATGAAGTCCATATTCTCCGCTGTATTAGGGTTTGGTGTGTTTATATAGTTTATTTTGTACCTTTCCCACTCATCGGGTAGCATGGGTATGGCTTGTGTCCTGAAATGAAGTCCTATCTCCGCTGTATTAGGGTTTTGGTGCTTGATTTATATAGTTGATTTTGTACCTTTCCCTAATCACGGTGGTAGCATGTGTATCGGATCCTGTGTCCTGACATGAGTTCCTACTTCTCCCGCTGTCATAGGGTTGGGCTGATTTTATACGTGATTTTTGTACCTTCCTACTAGGGTTAGTTTAGGGAGCATGTGTATGGGCTTGGGTCCTGACCCCAAACATGTTCTGGGCTACTCTCTTTCTCCGCTGTTTAGGGTTGGGCTGTTTATATCGTTTATTTTGTACCGTTTCTAATTCGTGCTGGTGTTGCAGTGTAGGGGCTTCTGGTGTCTGGAATGAATCCTACTTCTCCGTGTATTAGGGTTGGTGCTGATTTATATAGTTTATTTTTTGTACCTTTCCCTACTCACGGGTAGCATGTGTATGGGCTCTGTGTCCTGACATGAAGTCATACTTCTCTGCTGTATTAGGGTTGTTGCTGATTTATATAGTTTATTTTTGTACCTTTCCCTACTCACGGGTAGCATGTGTATGGGCTCTGTGTCGTGACATGAAGTCCTACTTCTCCGCTGTATTATGGTTGGTGCTGAATTATATAGTTTATTTTTTACCTTTCCCTACTCACTGGTAGCATGTGTATGGGCTCTGTGTCCTGACATGAAGTCCTACATCTCCGTTGTATTAGGGTTGGTGCTGTTTTATATAGTTTATTTTTGTACCTTTCCCTACTTACGGGTAGCATGTGTATGGGCTCTGTGTCCTAACATGAAGTCCTACTTCTCCGCTGTATTAGGGTTGGTGCTGATTTATATAGTTTATTTTTGTACCTTTCCCTACTCACGGGTAGTATGTGTATGGGCTCTGTGTCCTGACATGAAGTCCTACTTCTCCGCTTTATTAGGGTTGGTGCTGTTTTATATAGTTTATTTTTGTACCTTTCCCTACTCACGGGTAGCATGTGTATGGGCTCTGTGTCCTGACATGGACTTCATGTCAGGACAAAGAGCCATAAACATGCTAGGCGTGGTCGGGAAAGGTTAAAAAATAAACTATATAAATCAGCCACCAACCAATACAGCGGCAGAAGTAGGACTTCATGTCAGGACACAGAAGCCATACACATGCTACCCGTGATTAGGGAAAGTACGAAAATAAAATATATACATCAGCACCAACCCTTAATACAGCGGAGAAGTAGGACTCATGTCAGGACACTAGAGCCCATACACTATGCTAACCCCGTGAGTAGGGAAACGGTACGTAAAAAAACTAATATAAATCAGCACCAACCCTAAGACAGCGGAGAAGTAGGACTTCATGTACAGGACACAGAGCCATAACACATACTCTAACACCCGGGAGTAGGAAATGGTACAAATAAACTATATAAAACAGCACCAACTACCTATACAGGGAGCACAGGAAGTAAGGACTTCATATCAGGACAACAGAGCCATCACATGCTCACCCAATGTAGCCAACATAAAAGATACTGTTCATAGGCAATCCTAGGTGGACAAAGTAACTGAATTAACCATTATTAATAGCAACCACAACCCTAATAAACAGTCCGTAGAAGTTAGGACGTCATGGTCAGGACACAGAGTCCCATAACATGCTCACAAGCACTGTAGAGTAGGGAAAGGTACAAAAAAGAATCTATATAAATCACACCAACCCTAAAAACGCGAGAAGAATAGTGACATACATGTCAGGACACAGAGCCCATACACATGCCCTCACCACCGTCGAGTAGGAAGGTACAAAAAATAAACTAGATAAATCAGCACCAACCCTAATACACGCGGAGAAGTAGGACTTCACTGTCAGGGAACAGCCCATAGCCCCAACAGGCATACCCGAAAACCGTGAGTAAGGAAAGGTACGAAAAAATCAAACTATATATAAAACAAGCACCCAACCTTAAATCTTACATGCGGAGAAGTAGGACATCATGTCACGGACTACAGAGCCTAACATGCTACGCGTGAGTAGGGAAGTAAAAAATAATAACTATATCAATCGACGCACCCAACCCTAATACAGTCAGGGAGAAGGAGGAACTTCATGTCAGGACAAAGAGCCCATAACACATGCTACCGCCATGAGTATTACTGCGGGAAATGGTACAGAATAAGTAAACATATATGAACAATCAGCACCAAACCCTAATACACGCGCCGAGGAAAGTAGGACTTAATGTCACGGCACCGAGCCCCTACACATACCTCCCGTGAGGCTAGGGAAAGGTACAAAATCAAACTATATAACTCAGCACCAACCCTAATACTAGAGGCAGAAGTAGGACTGTCATATAAGACACAGATGCCCAATACACAGCTACCCGAAGAGTAGGGAATAGTACTCCAAATAGTAACTGATATAATCAGCACCAACCCTACATCAGCGGAGAATACGGACTTCATGGTCAGGACACAGAGCCCATACACATCGGTACCCGTGTAGGTAGGGAAAGGTCACAAAATAACTATATAAACAGCAGCAACCACAACCTAATAAGCCGGAAGAAGTAGCGACTTCCAATGTCAGGGACCAGGGCCCATACACTATGACTCACCGTGAGTAGGGAAAGGTAAAAATACAACTATATAAACAGCACCAACCCTAATACAGCGTAGAAGCTAGGACTTCAGGTCAGGACACCAAGCCCATACAGATTCGTGACCCGTGAGTATGGCAAGGTACAAAATAGAATATATATATAAATCAGCACCACACTAATACAGCGGGAGAAGCGTGGACTTCATGTACGACACAGCGCCCATACACATCTACCCTGCGAGAGTAGGGAAAACGGTACAAATAAAACCTATATAAATACGTAGCCCAACCCTAATACAGCAGAGAAGTAGACGACATTTCATGTCAGACACAGAGCCAACACATGGCTACGCGTGAGTATGGAAGGGTACAAAAAGTAAGCTATATAAATCAGCAACCAACCCATCATACAGACGGAGAAGTAGGATTTCATGTCAGGAACAAAGAGCCATACCATAGCTACCCGTGAGTAGGCCGAAAGGTATAAAAAAAACTATATCAAAGACAGACCACCAACCCTATAACAGCGGAGAAGTAGGACTTCATGTCAGGACACCAGAGCCCATACACTCTGTCAATAACCGGAGTCAGGGAAAGTAACAAATAAACTGTTAAAATCAGCACCAACCTCTAAGACAGCGGAGTCAAGTAGGACTTCAGTCAGGACACAGGCCATACACAGGCTAGCTGACCCCGTTAGGGAAAGGTATCAAAAAATAAACTATATAAATCACGCACCCACCCTAATACAGCGAGAATTAGCGGACTTCATGTCGGGACACAGAGCCATAACACATGCTACCGTGAGTAGGGAGTGTCGAACATGAAACTCATATAAATCAGCAACCAACCCTCAGATCAAAGCGGAAGTAAGTAGGACACCTTCAACTGTCAGGAGCTACACACGACTCCCAATACACATGCTACACACCCTTACGTGAGTAGGGAAACGGTACAAAATACACTATATAAATCAGCAGCCAACCCTAATACAGCGGAGAAGTAGGACTCATGTCCCGGAAACAAGAGCCCATACACAGGCATACCCGATGAGTAGGAACAGTAAGGCACAAATACAACTATATAAAACAGCACCAACCCTAATAACGGGAGAAGTAAGGACTCATGTCAGGACAAAGAGCCCATGCACATGGTACCCGTGAGTACGGACAGGTACAAAAATAACTATTAAACAGCACCAACCCTAATACAGCGGAGAAGAAGAGTGACTTCATGTCAGGACACAGAGCCCATACAATGTACCATGATAGGCGAAAGGTAAAAAATACCAACTATATAAACACAGCCCAACCCTAATGACAGCGGAGAAGTAGCACTTCAGTCAGACACAGAGCCATACACACTGCTACCCGTAGAGTATGGGAAAGGTTGTACAAAAAAACTATATAAATCAGCACAAACCCTAAATACAGCTGGAGAAGTACCTTGTGACTTCATCTCACATGATAAATGGACTAAAAACACGAAGAGCCCATACACATGCTAGCCGACCATAGCGAGTTACTGGAAAGGCTACAAAAAAAACTATATAAATCAGCACACACCCTAAGTACAGCAAGAAGTAGTGAACTAATTGTCAGGCTAAACAGAGCCAACACTATGACTACGCGTGAGTGGGAAGGTAAAAAATAACGTATATAAATCAGAGAGCCCAAACCTAAACAAGGAGCTGGGAGAGTAGTATCCTTCATGCAGAGGTAAACAGAGGTCCCATGACACATTTGCTACACGGGATGTTCTAGGGACAGAATCGGTACAACATAAGCTCTAAACTAATAAATCACAACACAACCCAACAACCTAATTACGCGAGACTAGAAGAAGTAAAGGACTTCATTCAGGACTACAGAGCCCACTACACATGCTACTCACGTCGAGAGTAGGGACAGTAGTCAAGAAATAACGTATATAGAAATCAGACCAACCCTAATCACAAGCGGAGAAGTCAGGACTCATTCATGACACAGAGCCATACCATGCACCTGACTCAAACCCGTGAGCTAGCGGAAAGCCAAACAATAACATATAAATCCATGCAACGCAACCCTCTAATACATCGGAGATTAGGATTCATGTAGGACACAGAGCCCTTACACATGCTAACCCGTGAGTAGGGAAAGGTACAAAAACTTCTAAACTTATAAATCAGCAACCAACCCTAATACAGCGGCGAAGTGGACGTTTCATGCCTTAGTGATACACGAGCCCATTACTCATGCTAAAACCCGTGAGTAGGGAAAGGGGGTACACAAATAAATATATAAATCAGCAACCAAACCCTAATAACAGCGAGAAGTAGGACTTCATGTCTGCGACACCAGAGCCCATACAATGCTACCGTGAGAGAGGGAAGGTAAAAAAAAACTATATAAATCAGCACCACGCCTAATACAGCGGAGAAGAGGGACTATCAGTGTCAGGTCACAGAGCCCAATTACACATGCTACGCGTGAGTAGGGATAGAGCTACAAAAATAAAAACTATATAAAATCAGCACAACACCTAATACAGCGCGGAGAAGAGACTTCATGCAGACACAGAGCAACCTGACGTACGCCAGCTTACCGGAAAGAGGGTACCAAAAATAACTATATAATCCGAGCACCAACCAATAAGACGGGCAGAACAGTAGGAACTTCATGTCAGGAAACTGAGGCCACATACACAATTACCACGTGAGTAGGGAAAGGTAAAAATAACTATAAAATCAGCACCACCTACTACAGCAGGAGAGAGTAGGACTTTCAATCTTAGCGACACAGAGCCATAACATGCTACCCGATAAAGAGTAAGGAAAGTACAAATAAACTTATAAATCAGCACCGACCCTAATACAGACGGATAAAGTACTTAGAGACACTATTATGTCAGGACAAGTCCCCTTTACACATGCTACCCGTGAGGTAGGGAAAGAGGTCAAACAATAACCTATATAAACATCAGCACCAACACCTAATACTATGGAGAAGTAGACTTCATTCAGGACACAGAGCCATACACATAGCTACGTCGCCTAGAGTAGGGCAAGGTACATTAAATATATAAATACATTCCCCAACCTCATACAGCGGCGGAGAAGTGACTGTCATAGTCAGAACAGAGCAATACATCTATGTTTCCCGAAGAGTAGGGAAAAGGACAAAATAGAACTATATAAACAGCACAAACCCCAATACTGCGGCAGACGTATAGGACTCATGTCAGGACACAGAAGCCCATACAATGCTAACCCGTGAGTAGGGAAAGGTAAAAAATTAAAACTATTAAACAGCACCAACCCTAATACAGCGGAGAAGAGGAACTTCATGGCAGGACATGTCAGAGCCTCATACACTATGCTATACCTCGTGATGTAGGAAGGTACAAAAATACATATAACATCAACACCTAACCCTAATCAGCGGAGGCAGTAGGACTTCCATGTCAGGACCACTCGAGCCCATTAACACTGCACCCGGGTTTGAGTAAGGGAACGTAAAAAGAAATATATAAAATCAGCACCAACCCTTAATAAGTTCGAGAGAAGTAGGACTTCATGTCAGCACACAGAAGCGCATACAACTGCTACCCGTGAGTAGGGAACAGGTAAACAAATATAAACTAATAAATAAGCACACACCCTAATCCTGCGAGAAGCTAACGCACGTTCATGTCAGGACACAGAGCCTCCATTACATACACATGCTACGCGCGTGGTAGGGAACAGGTAAAAAAAATAAAACTATATAATCACAGCACCCAACCTAATACCGCAGGATAAGTAGGACTTCATGTCAGGACGCAGTGCAGTAGCCCACTACAACAGTACGATGCTACGCCGCATTGAGCTAGATAAGGTACAAAAAAAACTATATAAAACAGCACCCACTCCTAATACCAGCGGAGAAGAAGACGAGATACTTCATGTCACGGACACAGAGCCATACAACATGTAACCGCCGTGAATAGGGACATAGAAAAATAAAACTAGGTATAAATACAGCACCAACCCTAATCGCAGCGGAGAAGTAGGACCTTCATGTCAGGACACAGAGCCCATACACATGGCTACCGTGAGTAGGGAAGGGTCGCAAAATAGACTATATAATCAGCACGCAAACCAACTACGTCGGGACAGGAAGCTAGGACTCATCGTCCAGGACCACAGAGCGCCCAACACTACATGCACCCGCTCGAGGCTAGTGGAAGCGTACGAAAAATAAACTATTAAATCCAGCACCAACCCTAATAAGCAGGAGAAGTAGGACTTGCATACCAGGACACAGAGCCATGGACACATGCTACCCGATGAGATAGGGAAAGGTACAACAAATAAACTATATAAATCTAGCTCCTAACCCTAATACAGCGGAGCAAGTAAGAGTTCATGCAGACACAGACCCATACACATTTACACGTGAGTAGAGGAAAGGTACAGAAAATAACTATATAAAACAGACCACCTTAATACAGCGGAGAAAGTAGGCACTTCATGTAAGGACACAGGCCCATACCACATTACCGCGTGAGTTAGTGGAAAGGTAAAAAATATAACATATAAAAACAGCCACCAACCCTAATACAGCGACTGTAAGAAGTAGGCACTTCATTCAGGACACAGAGCCCATCAACACATGTACCCGTGTAGTAGGAAAAGGTACAACAAACTAACTATACTAAAATCACCACCCTAATACAGCGGAGAAAAGAGGACGTTCATGTCCGGACACAGAGCCCATTCCACATGCTACCCGTGAGTAGGGAAAGGTAAAAAATAAACTATATAAATCAGCACACCACCACTAATACAGCGGAGAGAGTAGGACTATTCTGTCACGCGCACAGACCATACACATGCATACCCCGTACCGAGTAGGAAACGGTACAAAATAAACTATACTAAATCGCACACCCTCACTATACAGCAGATGAACGTAGACCTTCATTCAGACACAGAGCCCATACACATGCTAGCCGTGATTAGGGAAAGGTAAAAATAACTATAATAATCAGCACCAACCCTTATACAGGCGGATGAAGTAGGATTCAATGATCCAGGCACCAGACCCATACACATGCTACCCGAGAGTCGGAAAAGGACAAATAAATCTATATAATAATCGCCCAACCCTACAGAAACAGCGGAGAATTAGGAGAGTACGGAGTCATGCAGGCACCGACCTCCCATACACATCGTCTACCCGTGAATAAATGGGAAAGGTACAAAACATAAACATAAAACAGCACCCAACCTAATTACAAGCGGGCAGAAGTAGGACTTCAATGTCAGGACACAGAGCCGATCTACACAATGCTACCAGTGAGATAGGGGAAAGGTACAAAAATAAACTATATAAATCAGCACCAAAACCCTAATGCCAGGGTCAGATGTAGGACCTTATGTCAGGACACGAGAGCCATACCCACATGCTACCCGTGAAGTGAGAAAGGTACAAAATAAACTATATAAATCAGTCACCAAACCTTAATACAGCGAGGAGAAGTAGGACTCATATGTATGACACAAGCCCCATACACATGGACTACCCGTGAGTATGCTCGAAGGTCAAAATAAACTACATATGAATCAAGCACCAACCCTAGACAGCGATTCGGAGGAATGAGACTTCATGTCCAGGACACCAGACCACATACACACATGGCTCCACCACGTGAGTAGGGAAAGGTACCCAAATAAACTATATAAAAGCACCAACTTAATACGGGAGACACGAAGCGGACTTACATGTCGGGACACCAGAGCCCATACACATGCTACGCGTTTGAGTAGGGAAAGGTAAAAAAATAAAAACTAGATAAATTCAGCACCAACCTAACAGCGGAGAAGAGAAGTAGACTTCATGTCAGGACACAGAGCCATTACACATGATACCCGTGGAGTAGGGAAGTAAAGGTACAACAATAAACTATCTAAATCAGCACCAACCCTAATCCAGCGGGAGGAAGTAGGACTTCATGTCAGGACACAGAGCCCATAACATTACTACCGTGAGTAGGGAAAGGTAAAAATAAAATCTTATAAATCACACCAAAACCCTAATAAAGCTGGAGAAGTAGTAGGACTTCATGTCAGGGACACAGAGGGCCCATACACATGCTACACCGTGAGAGGGAAAGTTTTAAAACAAAAAAGGTACGAAAAAAACTATGATAAATTCAGCACCAACCCTAATACAGCGGAGAAGAGGACTTCATGTCAGGACACAGAGCCATTCAAACTACTACCAGTGATTTTGTAGGGAAAGGTACAAATCAAACAATATAAATCAGCCACCAACCCTAAGACAGCGGAGAAGTAGGACTTTCATCTCAGGACACAGAGCCCATACACAGCTACCGAGAGTAAAGAAAGGTTCTTCAAATAAACTATATAAAGCAGCACCAACCCTATACAGCGGAGATAGTGGACGTCAGTCAGGACCAGAGCCCATACACATGCTACCGTGAGTAGGAAAGGCTATCAAAAATAAATATATAAATCAGCACCAACCCTAATACAGCGGAGAAGTAGGGGACTTCAGGTCAGGACACGAGCCCATCCACATGCACCCGTGTGAGTAGGGAAAGGTACAAAAATAAACTAATTATAAATTCAGCACCCAACCCTAATACAGCGGAGAGTAGATTCATGTCAGGACACAGAGCCATACCACATGCACCCGGTAAGGGAAAGGTAACAAAAATAAACTATATAAACAGCACCAACTTAATTACAGCGGAGAGACATTGAGAAGTAGGACTTCATGTCAGGACACAGAGCCATACACATGGTACGCGTGATAGGGAAAGGTAAAAAATAAAACTATATAAATCAGCACCCCCCTAATACAGCGGAGAAGAAGTAGGACTGCATGTCGGACACAGAGCCCTACACTGCTACCCGTGAGAGGGAGTTACAAAATAAACGATATAATCAGAACACCAAACCTAATTCAGGCATCCGCTCGCTGGTTACTTGGTACCTTACCATGCAGACGGTGTGCAGTTCGGAAAAGCTTCCTGATGTTTGCTGCAGCCGGATTCACTCACCAAAGTTATAACACTCCCTCTGGTATATATGCAGCTGTGCAGCCTATTATGCAAACTAGACTTGCATTCATTCATTGGCAGAAAATACCTTCACACCCCGCTGGGGATTGGCCTGCTGGCTTTAGTATTGCCTTCCCATAATGATCCTTGCCGAGATAGTCCTTACCGGTGTCACCAACGGTTCTGACCACAAGCTCTTGCTTGTTCTCTTGGCTGAAGCGGAGGTTTCCCTTGCGTCCTTCAGATTAACTGTTCCCACTGTGCTGAAGCAGAGGTTTAGCTCTCTGCGTACGTCAGCTTACTGTTCCTGTGCTGAAAGCAGAGGTTCGTCCCTGCGTCCTTCAAGCCCAATGGATTCTGCACTGAAGAGGGGTTGCGCTCCTGCGTCTTCATGTCTCCTGGATCCTACACTGAAGGGATGTCTCCATGTGTATTACAGATTCCTTGGTTCCCTGGTGCCCCTAATCTTTCCCAATCTAGAGAGGCCGTTGTCCTTGGTTCCTGCGCGGCTACAGAGGATTCCCTCACCCGCTCAGGATCTTGCGTTAGGCGATTGGTTTTACCCGAGCAAGCTAGGCGGTTTGTTGTGTAAATGGTGGTCTTCACCTTCCTGAGACCAGTAACATGGTCATGGTCGCCGCCGCGCAGAGAACTCCCCCCGCCGCTCTAAGCCGAAAGCGGGGTTCTCCGACTCCCTGTTGCCGAACCGCTTGCTTGGACAATGTTTATTCGACGTCTCCATCCTGACCTGGCGTGTACAACGCTCTGCTGTCTCTCCACTACCAGACCTGCTACGTCCGACTATGAACTGCGCACTCCGGATCCGCTCTGCCGAGGTTACGGTCGGTGGTGCTTTACAACCCTGGACCCAGCCCGCGGTCGACCCGACTTGTTTGTGGCGAGCACACCGTGACATAATACAGCGGAGAAAGTAGGACTTCATGTCAGGACACAGACGCCATACGATATACCGTGAGTAGGGAAAGGACAAAATAAAACTAGATAAAACATCAGCACCAACCCTAATCAGCGGAGGAAGTAGGACGGCGATCAGGACACAGAGCCTACAATTTGCTAACCCAAGATAGAAATGGTACAAAATAAACTATATAAATCAGAACCAACCCTAATACAGCGGAGAAGTAGACGTCATGTCAGGAAACAGGCCCATACACAATTGCTACCCGTGCGTAGGGAAAGGCTACAAAAATAAACTATATAAAATCAGCCCAACACTATACGCGGAGATAAGAAGAAGGGGGACTTCATGTCAGGACACAGAGCCCATACACATGCACCCTGTGAGTAGGAAAGGTACAAAAATAAAACTATAATAACTCAGCACCAACCCTATACAGCAGGAGAAGAAGTAGGAAGCTAATGTATGGCCAAGAGCCATACACATGCTACCCATGAGTAAGGAAAGGACACAACTAAACTATATAAAAAACAGCACCAACCTTCATACATGGATGAAAGTAGAGCTTCAGGTCAAGGGAACAGAGCCCTACACATGCTACGCGTGAGTAGGGCAAGGTAAAAAATAACTATATAAATCAGCACCAACCCTAAATACGCGGAGACGTGGACTTCATGTCAGGACACAGACCCATACAAGTTACCCCGTGAGTAGGAAAGGTACGAAAAAAACTAGATAATCAGCACCAACCCTAATACAGCGGAGAGGAAGAAGTAGGGACCTTCATGTCAGGACAAGGAGCCCCTACACATAGACCCGTGAGTAGGGAAGGGTACAAAATAAACTATATAAATCAGCCAAACCCTAATACAGCGGAGAAGTAGGACTTCATATCAGGCCACAGAGCCCATACAATGGTACCCCGTGAGTAGGAAAGGTAAAAAATAAAATATAAAAACAGCACCAACCCCATAATACCAGCGGAGGAAGTAGGACTCATGTCAGGACACAGCGCCCATTACAAATATAACCCGGAGTAGGGAAGTACAAAAAACTATATAAAATCAGAACCAACCCTAAACAGCAGAGATAGAAGTAGGAACTTCATATCAGGAACAGACCCAACATGCCTACCCGAGAGTGGGAAAGTACAAAATAAACTATATAAATCAGCACACAACCCTAATACACGGAGAAGTAGGACGTTATGTCAGGACTCAGAGCCCATCCACATGCTACCCGTGAGTAGGGAAAGGTACATACAAAATAAACTAATAAATCAGCCCCAACCCTAATACAAGCGGAGAAGTAGGATTATTTCAGGG
>WSYH01013168.1:0-17535 GCA_036426205.1 Ascaphus truei
ACTGATGTTGCTAAATTAATTCACTGAGTTCATAATTCGAACACTAGGTGGCAGCATTTTACAGCTTTAGCACTGGAATTATCTTTGTATACAGCAAATAAAGAACATCACTTTTGAGCACATCTCAGACAGATATACACCCGGCTTCTCACCATTATCACTTAGCAAACAATGCTTCCACTGCAGCTAGGGATTCTGGGAAATTTCATGGAAATTATCACACAGCGTCACCTTTTGCTTTAAATCCACTTTAACATGGAGCCCTCTAAGACAGTGGTTCCCAAACTTTTTCGGTTCAAGGCTCCCTAAGGCGATCAGGATTTTTCCACGGCGCCCAAAGTGAAAACAAAGTTGTATATACATACCTAACAGTTGCAGTGCGCTGTTGGTGTCTCTCTCACACTCTCACACAGACTCTCACACTCTCACACAGACTCTCTCACACTCACACAGACTCTCTCACACTCACACAGACTCTCACACAGACTCTCACACAGACTCTCACACAGACTCTCACACACACTCACACACACACACACACACTCTCACACACACTCACACACACACACACACACACACACACACTCACACAGACACACACACAGACTCTCACACAGATTCACACAGACTCGCTCTCACACAGACTCACACAGACTCACACAGACTCGCTCTCACACAGACTCTCACACTCTCACACAGACTCACAATCTCACACAGACTATCACACAGACTCTCACACAGACTCTCACACACAGACTCTCACACAGACTCTCACACAGACTCTCACGCAGACTCTCACACACACTCACACACACTTACACAGACTCGCTCTCACACAGACTCACACAGACTCACACTCTCACACTGACTCTCACACAGACTCTCACACAGACTCACAATCTCACACAGACTCTCACACAGACTCTAACACAGACTCACAATCTCACACAGACTATCACACAGACTCTCACACAGACTCTCACACACTCTCACACACACTCTCACACACACTCTCACACACACACTCTCACACACACTCTCACACACACACTCACACAGTCTCACACTCTCACACAGCCCGCACCCCTCAGCCCTATGTACACACAGGCAGACAAGTGACGGGCGGTAGAGATATGAAACACGAGACGCAGGGAAGCCCCGGCAATATCTCCCTGGCACCGGCAGCATCGCGCTCACCTCATTCGGTCACTGCAGTGGTGCGGAGCGCCTCATAAAACAAATGAACCGCCCCCCCAGGAGACAGCGCCGGGAACTCCTCTTCCTGTCGCTGCCCGCAGCCGGTGAGAGGGCGAAAGGTGGCTCCAAAACCTTACATGGAACGCGCAAACGGTCCGGTTCGGTTGCTGCCCTTCGCTATTTTGGTTTCCCGCGGAGCAAGCGCTGCATTTAGGGCCCGTTCTATACTGTATGCGGCCGTGCGTGCCTATACGAACGCGTGTGCACGTGCCGCATGCTTTTCCCTGTTATAGAGCCGGGAGCTGCAGGGTGTGTGTGTGTGTGTGTGTGTGTGTGTGTGTGTGTGTGAGTGTGTGCTGTGTGTGTGTGTGTGTGTGTGAAGCCCTAAATAAGATTTTTTTAAAGAGAAAAAAAAGTTTATTTGTGCAATCATTTTGCAATCATTGAGACACACACTCACACACACATATTTGAGCGCCGGTAGCAGCGCAAAATAATCTTTTTCCCGTCTTTGCCGCTGTCTGTCGGCTTCCCGCTCCCCGCCGTGCGCGCTGCGCCATTATAGAAACTAAACTAAACTAAAATTCTGCGTTGCCTAGGGTTCCAGGTTGCTTGTCCAAAAATACTGGACACAATACTAGACACACACACTCCCCGAATACATATAAAAAATATCCCCGCGCCCCCAAATACATTATAAATTTTCCCCCACCCCCACCCTCCCAATACCAAAATAATACCCCACTTACCTCCCCATCTTACTCAGCTATCCTGCCCCCCCCCAATCACGGCCCCATCTTAAACTCCCCCCATCCCCCCCACCCCCCCATCATTTTCATCTCCCCAGGCTGGCAGACTGGCCCCCATGCCCTTTCCTATCCCCCAACCCACCCCCCATCATTTTTTCTCCCCAGTGCTGGCTCCCATGCCCCTTCTATTCCCCCCCCCCAATCATTTGTATCTCCCCAGGCTGGCCGCCCTGCCCCCTTCTTATCCCCCCCCCCAACCATCATTGTTTTATTGCCCAGGCTGGCCACCATGCCCCAACCCCCTCTCCCCCGCCCCACCCAAGAAAGAAAATTTGCCTTAGCTTACCTCTGACTCTGCCCCCGCTGTTTCACTCCTGTCTGCATCCTCGTTAGTAGCTGCTGGCCACAGTGCAGGATGACTGTTTCCGTGCTCGTAGTACCTGCTGGCTCAGACCAGCATGCATCCGCCACGCACGCCACCCTCCACACACGCTCTTCCCCCAGCCCACACGGGCTCACACCCCAGCCCACACGGGCTCGACCCACGCCCTTTGCGATCGCCTGCACACCACACTATAGAACGGGCCACATCCGCCGCTTGGCTTGCCGACGGCCGCCCGCAAATTTTCAACCGGACAGGCATCAAATTATCGGCTTCCGGTTTGAAATCGCGGCGCGCCCTCTAGCCAAGCCACGGCACACCAGGGCCGCGGCGCCAGTTTGGGAACACAATGCTCTAAGGTTATGGCTGCCCGCATTACCCAGCTTTTCAAGCACGCCGGGTTGAAAGAAGTGTTGTAAACGCTGTTTCCCCCACCCTCTGGATATCGCCATTACATGGTGTGTGGTGGTGCTCAGATGCTTGCTCACAATGTCTGAGTCTCCGTCGGTGTTGTTGGGGAGAACAGAACAGGCTTCTGGGGTACATCACTGGTCTTTATCTCTGTTGGAACAGCGCCTCCATCTTCTGCAGGCTTCAGGGATGTGGAGACAATCCCTGCAGGAGAAATCACTTCCACTCCCCCAGATAGATTGCACACCAAGGCAGGAGTATAGTTGAACACAGGATCACTTTATTCTTTCTGTTGCTTACAGCATACACTGAATACGTTAGGCCGCCAGCCTCCGAATGGTCCCTGGACATCCACCCAAGGCCAAGGACACCTGAGGCAATCCTAGCTCTTCCCTGAATCCCTAATAGAGTCAGGGGTATGGTATCACTCCTCACTCCCCAAGGGGAGGGGACAGTAAGCGCCAAGCCAATATACACTTCGGTGTGATTTCCTGTCTCTCTCAATGGTAGCGACAACTGTCTACATTTAGATGTGCAGCCTTTTAAGTACAGGGGGGGAGGTACAAGGTCTGAAGCCAGATTGGGCAGAACACCGGCCTTATCCCACCTCCTCCCCCGTCACTCAAGAAGAGCTGCTCTTGTCGGTGGAAAACCCAGGATGTCCGGTCCACTCTCCTGCCTGCACCAGGGCTTGCATAACAGGGAACGCAGACTGGTAGCCAAACCCAGACATGGCTACACATGGAAATGAGCACACAGTGTTACCTTTTGCTTCTTATCCATTTTAACATGGACCCCTATAAGTTTATGCCTGCCGCATTACACAGCTTTTCAGCACAGCCTGGGTTAAAGAAGTGCAGACAGCTGTTTCGACCTTTTGTGTGAGGATGGTATAGAACTCCTCCAGTTCTGTGATGTTGTAACACAGTGGTGCGCAAACTGGGGAGGGCTCCATGCTCTTCCCCAAAACATTTCAATTAAATGCCGGGTGCCCGCGAGGCCTCTGTAAGTTCCCTTACCTTGACTCAGACGGCTTCGGGCGACACGGCGCCATGGCAACGCGTCATCAAATGACGTCACATGACACCGCAAATCCGCTTCTAACGCGATGCAAGCGTGGCTTCCAATTTTCGTATTTATGAATACTTTACACGATTATTAGTATCTTAAATACTTTATTGTACAATGCATACAAATGTGTACATTATTTCTAACGCGATCCGCTTATATCGCGATGTGATTCTTTGGACCCCAAGCACAGCGTTATAAGGGAGTTGAGCTTTAACAGTGTAACTAAACCTATCTCATTAAGCGAGCCAGTTCACAATAAGATTAGTTTTAAAGTGCAGATACTTACATTTTGCGTTTAGTTTTACGATCATACCGCTGTATAGTTTTCCTTTGTTACATTTTGTGTTTAGTTTGACGATCATACCGCTGTATAGTTTTCCTTTGTTACATTTTGTGTTTAGTTTGACGATCATACCGCTGTATAGTTTTCCTTTGTTACATTTTGCGTTTATGTAAGGATGTGCATATATATTAAAGGTTCCGCGCTGTCAATTACATAGGCAGCGCCATATTCCAATAAGGTGTGGCCGAGCCACGTTGTGTGTGTGTATGTAAATGTTATATGATAAGTCTGCATATCATTTGTTATTGTGTGATATAAAAAGGTTGCTGTTGCATACTGCTGTTGTTAGGTTCTTGCTCAGGGTATAATCTCTATAATGGGGATCCTGGGTAAGTGGAGGCGCTGCACCACAAGTGATAAAGGTATACCCCCAGGCTCCCAATATGCGGAGGTTCAGAGCTCCTGAAGCCACAGGTTTATGCACCGTAGTTCCTTAGTTCAGGCGTTCACAAAAAGGGCTACATTTCATCCATGTTAAACATAGCAGAATTCGCACTTTTCTGCATATGGAGAATAAAACTCTCCAAAAAAGCTACTTTTTAATAAATTCGCCAATTTTAAAATTCGCTGCTCTCTGCATAGGCCCCTATATGTGGGAAGGAAGTGGATACAAGTCTGTTTACAGAGGAGAAAGTCCTAAGGGAACATAGGCAGGATATATCCAAGTATAAAAACAAATAAATAAACTTAGGGGGTTACTGACAACACCATTAGCATAACTATTTAACCGGTCATGTATATGTAGTTCCAGATTTTAGGATCCAGGGCAGGAAGGGAGCGGGATCGTCAGGAACACCCAGAAAAAAACATATAAATAATAATCATAGTGTGGTATTTAAAGTAAATGTGAGTCAGAACTCAAAAGAACTTGGCTCTTGTGAAGGACCTACTTACAAGAAGTAAATCAAAAGACAGCGGGTGTATTTAGAGATGAGTATAAAGGCTCCTCAGCTCGCCATTACCCGCACCTCAAGGGAATAGCCAACTACATCCTGCCGGTAGAACAAGGCGCCAAGATCTTGCTGCTGCTCGGCAGGGACATCATGAGGGTACATAAAGTCCGTAAACAGCATAACGGACCCCACAACGCGCCATACGCCCAAAGACTTGACATAGGATGGGTGATAGTGGGCAACGCATGCACCGACAAAGAGCACGGGCAAGACTATGTTGATGCCCGCAGAACGGTAGTAACAGAATGTGGACACACATCTCTCTCTGAACCATGTCTTGGCCATCTCCAAGTGACCGAAGGGCCAAGTGAAGAGAAAAGACAAGGTCATAGCCCTGAGGTCAACAAAAACATCCTTGCATCGGGGGGTTGTGACAATGGCCTAGGATGCTTAGCGGTTCAGATAACCAAGGATGACGAGTCGACTCCACTGAAGGAAGAAAGTAACCTCCCAAAGGTGACCGACAAAGGGGTCATCCAAAAGACAATAAACAATCGGACGATCCTCTCGCGAGCAATGGCACGGCTAGGACGTACAGTCGTTCCTCTCCACAGAGTATCCAGCGATAAAGCAGCCAGCCATCACGGCTGGCATAACCGCAAAAGATTGCGCCATACAGGAGAAGCCACAGTGTCAAAAAGACTGTCCTCTCACACGTCTAAAAAAAGACAATCTCAGAGACATCTCATAAAGGGATTTACTAGGGCAAAAGAGACTGTTTTTCGTCATGTCCAAGGAGAGAACAACCTCCTGAGGGCAGTCAACAAAGAGATACAAAGGCGTATCACCAAAATACGTGGAAACGTTCTCTTGCAAGAGGAATGCACCAATGACTTAGGGTGCATAGCGTTCCAGACCACAAAGGACGACGACAAGCAAACACCATTGATGGGAGATGGAGAATTCCTGATGTCAACGGTCAAGGAGCTCATCAGAAACGGACCTGGCAGTTGGGCGAACCCGCTACCATTCCGTTCACCAAGAAGGCGCTTCCCAAACAATGGAGAACATGCCATCCCTAGGTTCACTTCGCTCCTATGCGACCTACAAATGGAACCAGAGACCAAAAACAACTTTGTGGCCTTCATCCAGAAGATGTTCCTTACCGGCCACGCAAAGCCAGCACCTCTAATGAAGGAAGGTGAAGAATGCCGGTACCTCCAATCATCTGGGGCCTACCACCCTCAGGAACCCGATCAAATCCGGATAGTGTTCAGCCCCAGCGCTCAGCTCCAGGGAGTCCCCAAGAACGACGCCCTCTTTACTGGACTAGACTCGACAACCAGTCTTCCAGGAGTGTTGTTCCGCTTCCGCAAGGAGCCAAAAGCCATCTCCTTCTGCCAAATGCCAGGTGATAGAGCGACAGGCTACCATGGCTGGCATACCTACAAGGGGATGCACTCTGTGGGCAAAACTACAGAGACAAAAAAAACTGTTCTCTCACAAGGCTAAAAGGAAACAGTGCCAGAGACTTTTACACAAAGACATTGTGGTGCAACCAGCAGACCTGGAGCTGTGCATCCACCCTGCATCCTTTGCCAAAGAACCTTGGCCAAGGGACCTTGATACCAGTGATACCGGCCGGTGTCACATCGCTATGTGGACATGGACTCTTGCATTGTTTGAGAATGTGATGTTATTCTTGTTATGTTGTATTGCACATATGTTCCACATACACCTAAAATAGTGGTATCTCCAGATACCAGACGGGGAGTGTCATGGAACAGAAATACCCCTGTCTGCCTTTTCTGTTTCAGCCCCCCCCCCTTGGCAGTTCTGCCTGCTAGTTGTGCTTGGATGTCACTTTCCTTGCAGTTCACTCCCAGTGCAGATGGAATGGATACATTATGTAGCCCTTTTTCCTTCCAGTCTGTCACACCCCTGGTTGCTCTGGCAACATCTCCAGTCCTCCAGTTAATGGACTTTCCCATGTTCTCCCCTGTCCTTGCTGACAGTTCGTATAGTCCCACTTCCTATCTAGTGTGACACTTACTCCTCACTTCCGTTTCACCCTGGACTCTGAGTGAGTAACTGCCTGCTATTTACCCCAGCAAGGCCTTTTTGTTTTACACTGTCTCATCATTGATACACTGCACATCAGACAGAGAAGCACTCTCTCCCAACATTACATCTACAAGCACCCATCTCCCTGTGATTTTCCCTCAATAAAATCAAGAAAGAGAAAAGGACTTTTTTGTGCTTTGGAAGAGGTGAGACATGAGTTAAGCTAACTGGAGTCATTCATACACCATTCGTGACCCTGGCTTCAGTATAGTGGGTGACTGACTGACACTTGGGTGGGTGACTGACACTTGGGTGACTGACTGACTGACACTTGGGTGACGGACTGACACTTGGGTGACTGACAGACTGCGGGTTGGTGTTTGTATTCACTCACACACTGACACTGACATTCTCAGACACCACACACACACACACAGACAGAAATCTGAGCGGGGGGGGGGGGGGGAATCACACACTCTCTCAGACCCTCTCACTCATACACTCACTCTCAGACACTCTCTAAACAAGAATGACAATCGGCTGTAAGAAGTGACAATTTGAGATGCATGAGGGACGGTCTGACAGCTTAGATCACACTGGAACCCTTCAATCACCCTCACACATTTGAATTCTACAATGATTGTGGCGGGAACCTGTATAGCAATCTTAGAGAGCTCAGCCATCTCTGAAAGGGCTGAAGTTCACTTCTTACTCACGAGTACATTGTACAGTTAAAGCGCCAGTTGCTGAAATGCGATATTTGTAGCTCCAGGTACTTTTGGTTCCCAATGCAGACCAATGAGAGAGTGTATGTGTGTGTTTCCTCGTCCTTTCAGTGCTGACTCCTCCTGGTGGAAGCTGGCAACACTCACGGCCTCTTCTGCGAGGAGTGATGTCACTTCCGTCACCACTGACTTCCGTCTCCAGTCAACCCATGAACGTCGCCAAAGAAGTTTCACTTCAAAAACACTGTATCTCTTCCTTTCTTGGTTCTGTTCCCTCAATTTTTGTGACATTTTTATAGTCAAAGAGCAGTTCTTCTTTAAAGAGGCAACCTACCACTCGATCTCCTTGTACGATTCTCCAATGCCTAATGACAATATCCTTCACCTCACCAGAAAGTGTATTAAATGTTGTCACCATTGTTAGCCTCTTGGCTGTGTCTGTTCTTACAGACTTTGATAAGTGACTCTCATGTTTGGTGTTATATCCTGTTTTTAGCTCCATCTAGTACTCTATTGGTATATCCCTTGGATTTTAACTTGGAAACCCCCTCCTTTTTTCTAGTTGGTATTGAGATGGATCACTGATTTATTCTTTTTTTTACTCGTGCCAACTGACTAATAGTTAAACCCTCTTTCCAGTGTTAGGGATGAAAGTTATTGGTCAGTAACAGACTATAGCAATGTATGGGTTTAGTAACTAAATCTGTGGCCAGTCTACTGCTCTTCATAGTTCCTCACATCCAGGTAATCTATTAATGTTTTACTACTAACCACTGTGAATGTGATGGTGTTGTTTAGCGAATTTAAGTGTGTGACAAATGCTGAGTCTATATCGCCAGTCCACACAATGAAGGCATCGCCTATGTATTGATGCCATTGCATAATCTGTGATTTGAAAGGGATGAATGTCATAAATCAATTTCTGTACAGTCAGCCATGAAAAGGTTAGCATATGCGGTAGCTATGTTGGATCCGTTGCTGTCCCTTGTTTGTTCATAGAAAATGTTGTTGTACATAAAGACATTTTTAGTTACAATGATTCTCAAAAGTTTTATTAGAAAAATTATTAGTTCCTGTGGAATATTACTCTTTAATAAATAAAAAAAAATGTATCTGATTCAATCCCCTCATTATCTGGCAAACGTATTGTGTTAATTTTATTTAGAATATCACTGGTCTCTTTTATATAACATGGTGTATTGCAAACTAGTGGCTGTAGAAAAGTGTCCAAAATGATGCCCAACGGTTGTAAAATAGTCAGTACTTGCAATTATGGGTCTACCGATGGGTTTGTTGATATTTGTCTGTATCTTAGGTAAATATCTACACACATGGTGAACCCCAAGGGGTCACCACAAAGGTCCCTAGAGAATGCACTCTCTGTTTAAGGGAAAATAGAATGGCCAATTTAGTTTTGGGATATCCATATCCCTATCTAGTGAACACAGTGCATCTATGACCATATCTGTGAGGAAGACATTCCAGGGCAATCTCCTCAGGTAATTTAAAAAAAAGTAATACCAATAAAATATGTATCAATAGACCAATTGCAGTAGGGAATATATAGACATTGATAATTGTCGCTGTAAAAATTCACCTGTGTTGGGAAGACACATAAGTAAGATCCTCGAGCTTCAATGAGTATAGAGCTCAGTATAGTATGGTCACTCTCTATCCAGACCAATATTAGTTGTAGTGAGGGACAGACATATAGCCATCCACACAGAATAGTATCCCAACTAATAGAATACTACAAGTAATTATGGTCCCAATAGTAGTACATAATCCTAAATCGAACGTATGTATATTTACATATATACACATATATGGTACACTTTAGTGAGCTCCCAATAATTGCCACGATATGTAGAAATCAATAGTGCTTTTGTGAAATAAAGGGGAATGTGTATCTGTAGTGGTTGATAACATATCAGTGCATATGTAGTAATTGCAGATGTATAATCCTCAGTATTGTATGTAAGGCTAAATCAAACAATAAGGATCAGCCATGTAAACCGTGCAAATACATATGAAAAAATGATCACAAATATTTATAGTGTGTAACCGGAAACACCGCGATACAGGCCGTTCGAGATAGGGATCCCAAGCCGTGCCGTCTCATCCACCTGATGTCGCCGTCGTTATGTGCTCTAAAACCGACGTACATTTCGCGTGATGTGGGCACACTTCTTCAGGGGAGGTGGAGTTATGCTCGCTGGGAGTACAGTCTATATATCCCCGCAGAGTGGGCATGGCTATCTTTCGGGCCAATGGCCCGAATAGCTTCAAAGGAAGCAGGTTTTCGTCAGATTCACTGGTGAATAAGGATATTAAATCAAGTTTAAAGGGATTCAAAAGAAAAAGTAAAATAGTCAGTACTTGCGATTATGGGTCTACCGGGTGGGGGGGGAGGGGGGGTTGATATTTGTATGTATCTTAGGGAACAGGTAAAATATTGGACTAGATGAAAAATATTAAAACAAAAATTGACTGTTTTTTTAAAATATTATTTTATCGTCACTTGCATTGTTAACACGGTATTGATAATATTTTGCATTTTGAAAGTAGGATCATTGGACAAAATTCTATAAAGATACAGTTACTCAACTGGCTCAGGGATACCTCATAATTAGACACATTTATTTAAAAATCACAATAGCACCGCCCTCGTCTGCAGGTTTCACTATTTTGTAATTCTCAAGTTTACTGAGGGCCAAGCATACAGTCAGTGATAAATTGTTTTTGATTTGTTTGGGCTATGTTAAATTATTGATATTTTGATTAACCAGATCAATAAAAGTATTCAGTGGCTAATTGGTAGTGGATGGAGCATAGGAGCACAGCAAACGGAACAAATCCTGAATGAATTCTTCTACTCATCAGGACACTTCACGCAGTGGAACACTATCTACTACTGGACTACAGGATACCCCCAGGGCAGGTAATGGGCAATAGCCCTTATATTAATACCTTTGACCCTAATAGTGGGGATGCTTATTTATTAAGAGGGGTTGTGCATCTCTGACCATATGTGCGGTAGTCTAGCAGACTGACCGCTAGGTCTGTATTTGCCCCCACCATATACACATTTATAGACCTTTATACAGTATGGATGAATTGCAGTGTTCCTATTTTTGATCTTGTAAAGACTGTGATGATATATTAATAGTGCATACACTGATATTGAGCACCATTCTCTACACAATTCTACTAGTGGCTAATTGGTAACTGGAAGGCAAAAGGTCGAGTTATGTTCATTTTGAAGGATATTGGTAGATTGTCAGTGATGGCTGGAATATTTATTTATAAAAATGTTTTACCAGGAAGTAATACATTGAACGTTGCCGCTCGTTTTCAAGTATGTCCTTGGCACCGAGTTATGATGACAAATACATAGTTACAGTAGGTGAACAGGTTATACATTATATATAAAGACATTGCATAAACCGTTAAAGAAAAAATGTGTTATAGGCGTATGTAACAGTTACAGACCAGATTAAAATGTGAGGCCGCTTTAGTTTTGAAAGAACTTAGACCAATGGTGGCTTTGAGCGTCTCTGGTAGATTGTTTCAGTTTTGAGGTGCGTAGTAAGACTAGGAGCGGCTAAATTCTTTGTTGAACCTTGCGATTGGGAACATTCTTTTGGAGTCAGATAGCAGGTGATAAGTTCTCCATGTGATTGGGGTGAGGAGCTTGTTCAGATAGCCGGGTAGCTTGCACAGAAAGTATTTGAAGGCAAGAGAGGAAAGATTAACTTTGTGCCTATAATCAAGTGATGGCCAGTCTAGTTCTTTGAGCATTTCACAGTGATGTGTGTTGTAGTTACATTGGGGGACGAAGCAGCATATTGAATTGTAGAGGGTGTCTACTTTGCTAAGGTGAGTTTGGGGTGCTGTGTTATTTACTATGTCGATGAAAGAGAGGGACCAGGAAAAAACATCTTGGGATGCCCCTAGATCATGGGGACTAACTGAAATATGAGAAAAGAGGTGCTTGCAACAAAAAAATATTTGTCAGAGAACAGCATAGCAAGCAGGAGCCAAGCACACCAAAAAATACTGAAAATTGAATTCATGCAAAAGGGCCATTTTAATTACTATGGTAATCAAAAATATCCAACGTTTCAATGAGAAGCAACTTAATCAGAGATTACTACCATAGTCGTTAAAATGAACTTTTTTTTCATTAATTCAATTTTTATTATTTTTTGGGGGGTACTTGGGTCCCTCTTCATCATATACTATGTCCCCATAGTCTATAATTGGTATTAGCATCTGCTGTGCGAGGCGCTTTCTGACCAGCTGGCTTAGGGGGAATTTTGTTCCTATAAAGTACACCTAGTTTGGCATAGATTTTGGATGTCTGGGTATCAATTTGCAATCCAAATGTTAAATGGGAGTCAAACCATATGGCCAGATATTTTAAACTAGTGATGGGCTAGGATGGTATTAGAGTGGTATTGTATTCTGATCTGAAGCTCTGTCAGTGGTAGCTTTAGAAATTTAGCCTTGGTCCCAGATACCATTATTAAGCCGAGCTCATACACTCCACATGCTTGCGAGAGTGCAAGCTCTTGATGCAGTAGCACACGCGATTTGTGCGCATAGTGTAGGAAGCTATTGGGGGCATGGCGGGGGCGTAGTCATGACATTACGGTTCACCGTGATTGTCCGAACCACTCATGATGCGACCATGATTCGGCTGCTGCTTGAAAAGACAATTTCTTGTCTTTTCAAAACGTGGTCGCTCTGTCGCACGTGCGCACTAGGAGGGGCCTCAAGGGATCCTGCAAATTGTGCTTGGTGCGCGTGCAAGCGCCAACACACACAGTATGATCTCTGCCTTAGTTGCGTCAGTGTTTAAAAAAACTTTGTTTTGGGAAGTACAGTTTGTCTCAAAATCAGATTGATGTGTGTGTTCAAAGTCAGAGAAGCTAGGGCTGTGTGCATATAAAATAATGTCGTCCGTATACATGTGTATTGAAGCTCCCTTAGGCTTGGGCCATGGTGCCTTCGCCTGGGCTTTTCCTGTCCAAGGTAGATGCGCCGTGGGGGGGCAGGCCTAGGGGCGTCACAGAGCTGGTTCACCCTCATTGGGCGAACTGCTTACGTGACCTGCGTGTCACTCCAAGAAATCCATTTCAACTGATTTATTGCGCAACGCGTGCCTCTGCATGCGCCCGCGCGGTCTATGGGCATGATCAATGCCTTAAGGCAATCTCCCTTCCGAGCGGTTTCCGATACTATGGACTCTTCGGCCTTACAAGCTGTAGGTAGATCATTGATGAAGACTGCAGAAAAGACCACAGAACAGAGCCTTGCAGGACACCACAGTTTGATATCCAAGGGGTTGGAGTTAGAACCCGAGAGAGAGACAAATTGGGATCTACTTGATAGGTAGGGATGAAACCAGTTTAAACCATGTTTCCCTATTCCAGAGCACTGAAGTTTGTTTAGCAAGATAACCTGATCAACAGTATCAAAAGTCTTTGCAAAATCAAGTAATTTTGCACCAGTAAGTTGTCCCAGTTCCATTCCACACATGATCTCATTGCAAACTTTTAGGAACGTAGTTACTATGGAGTATTTGGGGAGAAAGCCAGATTGGATTTGGCTAGGGAAATTTGATTAATTGGGGTGTTTTTTTTAGCATTCCTCTGGATCAATGTAAATATAACTATGTAACTTTAATTATATGATTCAGTATCTTGCACAATTATGAAATGGATTATGGATTAACTCAATTAACATTTGTATTTCTCCTCCAAATCTACCATGTTGCATTGCAATGTTACATTAATACATTTTCTCACCATAGATGTATCTTCGGCACATGACTGATCTGTGAACAAGAAGCAATGTAAGAAATGTCCCAAACATCATAATTTACAGGAGGTGTTAATGGAAATATATATTGTAAGGACTTCAATATTGCACAAGTTTGCCTGAGAATTGGAACACGATTACAAGAAACTTGGCAGAGCATTCCTATTCATCAACAACATTTCAGTAAACGTACAAACACCACAATACCAGAAAAGACAGAGGGGTTAAAGAGGAAGGACATGAAAACCTACAGTGGGAAATATAGCAATGTTATACAACAAATCATCCATACAGGGAAGAAATCCTATAACTGCTCTGAATGTGGGAAAAGCTTCATTAAGAAATCAAATCTTGTTAGACATGAAAGAATCCACACAGGGGTGACACCCTATAACTGCTCTGAATGTGAGAAAAACTTCAGTCAGAAATCTGATCTGGTTAGACACCAAAGAATCCACACAGGGGTGACACCCTATAACTGCTCTGAATGTTGGAAAAGCTTCAGTCAGAAATCGCATCTTGTTACACATCAAAGAATCCACACTGGGGTGAGACCATATAACTGCTCTGAATGTGGGAAAAGCTTCAATGATCAATCAATTCTTGTTACACACCAAAGAATCCACACAGGGGAGACTCCCTATAACTGCTCTGAATGTGAGAAAAACTTCAGTCAGAAATCAGATCTTGTTAGACACCACAGAATTCACACAGGGGTGAAGCCCTATATCTGCTCTGAATGTGGGAAAAGCTTCAGTCTCAAATCAACTCTTGTTACACACCACAGAATCCATGCAGGGGTGCCACCCTATTACTGCTCTGAATGTGGGGAAACCTTCAGTCAGAAATGCAATTGCCAAAGCTCGCCCTGATATGCATTTTTATGCAGCAATAATATGATTGAAATCTATGCAACTCGTAGTATTCATAGGCATGGCCAGATAAGTTTTAATTTAATGGGGTTAGTAACTGTGATAGTTCCAATCATGAGAACAAGGGATATATGTAGCGCAAGCTCCATAGCGTAATTTAATAAAACAATTTAATACACAATTTAAAAGTCACAAGGACTTGCACTCACAAGAGTATTTAAACTTGCATGTTAGAGTAATACTCTGCTGTATCGACGTCACCATAGATGAGCGGAAAATGGCACCAGCATATCAGACTAACCACCGATATCCGATATCCACCAGAGGGGAACTCCCAAATTAGAAAATGAACAGTCCGTTGAAATTGTCCACAATGGTAGTAAGCCAGCCGTGTGTGTGTGTGTGTGTCAGCTTATAGGCGAATGTCAGTGCACATCCCAACCCCAACCCAGGGTATGATTGGATGGTCTGAGGTGAGGGTTTAAATACCTAAGGTTACTAAGCAATAAACATCACAGATTTACACAATCAGCTGTTATCAACAGAGTAGACAAGGGAATAAATCCCTAATGGGTGCTCTAATGCCTGACTAAATGGCTCTGGAACATCACTGTATAAAGATCCCTAATGAGGGGATGATGGACCAGGAAAAAACACTCTTTATACTCCCAATAGAAGCGGAGTGTCATCTAGCCCATACAACATGTGGTGCAAATAACCTGACAATGTATCATGATAAAAATCTATAGAGCTCTAGTGTCCAGGAGTAAACAGCCACTGACCTAAGCCACAATATATATGGTAATCCCCCTCGGGGTAAGTCTTGACTTTCCTGTGGCTCCGCAAGGAATTCCTCTTAAGGCTACACACCACACTGGCTAGGTAAAAGCATAACATAACCGCTCAGAGTTCTTAGTATATTATTTGATATACTCACACCGTCGTATCCAATTTTACTTGTTCCGGTGGGTATGAGGAGGGGCTCCTGTTCCGATGCGTGCTGCAGTCCTGGAATGTGAATGCAGAAGAGAAGAGAACGGGATGCGCACCGCTTGGCATAGAAGGGCTGGAGGCATGTGTCAAAATGAAAAAAACTTTATTGCGGCATAACGGCCAAAAATGTAAAAGCACAGATGAATCCTCTGACGCGTTTCCCGCCTCTAGGGTGCTTTTTGATAAAAATTTTGGCTGTTATGCCGCAATAACGTTTTTATCATTTTGAAACATGCTTCCAGCCCTTCTATGCCAAGCGGTGTGCATCCGTTTCTTCTCTTCTGTTATCAACAGAGAATAACATGCTAGTGCAAATGAAATACAATGCAATGGGGATATATACAACCTTACTCTGGCACAAATCCACTACTGAATATACATATGTGACATTTATAATAAAAAACAGTACATAAACAAGAATATATTTATAATAAGAAAGGGTAAAAGCGTTATTCACAATAAAACATATATGTATTCATTGGATTGTGACATTTAACTAAGAAAAGTGGTTAGTTGTCATTACAATATGTATAATCATATGACATAAGTGGCTTCTAATAGTAGATGTAATGCCTAGTGTAGAGATAAGTGGACTAACAGAACTACCAAAGGTAAGGTTAGATAATGTAACCGCATCAATAAATTGAGGGTTACGTAAAGAAAAAAAAACAGTATGCTAGACTAAACGAACTAATAGAAAAAATTTATCAGCTAGAATATTAGACTAAAATGCTGGTATCTATCCATTCATTAAGGCCAGATGGTGACCATTTACCCAAGTTGTAAAATCCAATAGGATTCTCGAATGCAAAGAGTTGAATCTATCTCCTCCTAATTTGGAGGCTGGGATAGATTCAATGCCCAAAATGCTAGAACTAGCTGGATTACTAGAGTGACGGGACGAAAAGTATCTAGGGACATTGTGTGTGAGAATTCCCCTGAGAACAGCACATCTATGTTCAAGGAACCTCACACACACTGGACGCTTGGTACGCCCTATTACTGGATATTACAAGAGCAGAATAATGCATATTATATAAGGAGTTATTCAATTAATAGAATTAATGGAATTCATTGTTTCATTGGAGAAAGAGGTAAATTAATCATTTAGAATAAGACACCTTGTCTTACCACAGTTTGAGCCAAATTAAATCCATCAAGCTCTCTGAGTTTACTGGACGCAAGTGCATTTTTGATCAATGCCTTGTGAAAAATAACGGGCTGACATGGTAAGGTGATTACTTAAATGGGAATCACAGAGTAGGATATTCCAGTGTTTGTTCAAAACTTTGATAATTGGTCTGCTCGTAATTAACTATCAAATGACTTGAGACAAAGGATGTAAGGTTTAATGAACAGCATTTGTGTGTATGTATGTACACACACCATCTCCATGATTTTGTAATATGCTATTGGCAAAAATCTGGCTCTATAGATGCTGCTTTAAAATGTCTGAGGTCTTTATATACACTACTATTTGGTCTCTGGATATTTAATATCAATGTGTGTATGAATTATTTGTTTCCTGATTAATGTTATCGAGGAAAGTAATTTATAAATAGAAAATACGAATATATTTTGCGTTGCAACCATATTATTGTCTATGAATAAAATTTAAATATTGAATTTATGTACATTCCTCCTTTATATGTCTGTGTTATGCACTAGGGCAGCGGTGCGCAAACTGGGGGGCGCGACCCCCATGGGGCGGGAGAATTTGCATGGGGGGCACGGGCTGTTAGAGGTCCCGTGCTCTTCCCCCAGGCATTAAATTAAATGCTGGGGGAGGCGTGAGGCCTCTGTAACTTAATTGCTGCCAGCCGGGTCTTCGGCGACGCGTCGCCATGGCAATGCGCATCAAATGACGCGGTGGGGTGACGTGACCCGCTACGTCATTTGACGCCGTGCCATTGGGGGAGGGGGGCGTGAACGCTGCGGCTCCCAGGAAAGGGGCCGCAGCTCAAACCGTTTGCGCAGCGCTGCACTAGGGGAATTAGTTGTTAGTGATA
>WSYH01013169.1:0-17534 GCA_036426205.1 Ascaphus truei
GACAAATCATAAGATATATGAATATATATATAGAATAGATATATAGATATATATATATATATATATATATATATATATGCATAAACACCACTGGGTGCGTGCTGACTATATCCATACATACTACATATACTTAGTATACATTCACAGGATATGTTTCTTGAACAAGAACACATTAAATTGATTAAAGGACAACAGTAAAATGGGCGAGGTGATGAAGGTAAGTACTATTTTACACTTAATCATGCTGTACACGGCAAGAAAGAGATGGTTGGCAGTAAATACTGTGTGTTTTAATTGCATGTGAATAAGATCAACATTCGCAATGATTACATCAAGTAACACATAAACAAACAAAACAGGTAGCGCTAACCGCAATGTGTGTGGTGTTAGTAATCTCATTATAATATTAAAACTCTACATAAGGGGCTGCCTATGACACAAAGCCAGGACACCTGGTAAGGAAAACAGTATGGACAGAGGAATAGGTCGTGGGCGACTATAAAATTTTACCACCTATAAGGATATACTTTATAGTGGTTAAAATTTATAGGAGCCCACGGAACTATGCCTGTCCATACTGTTTTCCTGACCAGGGGGTCAGGCTTTGTGGTCCTAGGCAGCCCCTATGTTGCATTAGGTTTTAATTAATATATAAGGTAATAGTTACCTACACCACACAATGGCGGGTTGCGCTACTGTTTGTTGTTATGTGCAGTTCCACCCTCCTCCCCAACCCTTTATAGGTTAGCGCTTCAAGGAAATTATGTTCAATTGTTTGCTCAGAGAATCAGTAGGAATATTGACAATTAATAGCATCTTTGCGATGAGGAAAAAGGAATTCCCATGCGTTGATATTGTATCAATTGATATGGAAAAAATGGGGGGCTGATAAATTCGAACAATACTACTGAGTTGATGAAAAACAAGCAGCTGTGGTGCGATAACCATGAAAAAATATATTGAACAAAAACGTATTCCACGAGCGGTATGAGATTATTAAAAAACTACCAACAGACTTCAAAAGGACTCTTTATGTGGATGGCAATCGCATCCTTGACGCTGTTCGTTTGAATTAATGCGTCTGTTACTATCAAAACCGAAAGTATGTATTCAACATAGACACAGGAAATTAACGATATGAAGGGATACTTGTGAAAGTAGCAGATAATTGTGGTTACCAGGCTAGAAGCTAGAAATTTAAACAAAAATGGATACATTACAAAAAAGCTACTATAATCTCAAAAACAAAACAAAGTTCCAAAGGGACAAAAATGATTATGTCAACGGTGTTATAGAAATTGGAAAAAAAACCCCAGATATGATAAAGAAAAATAAGGTATAATAAGGATTCTTCACATAAAATACTTCAAAGTATACAAAAAATATTGTAAAAACTAATTGAATATCCTCTGATCCAAGTACAATGTATAAGCCCCTAAGAGGACTAGAAGAGGGGCATTCAAACACCATCTTCTATAAAACCATAATGGCAGTAAAAAGCCAAACATCCGGGCCCTCCTGTTCCTCCAAGCCCTCGAGTCAACATACAGGGTAAGATACGACATATCTGATCAATCTCATCATCAGAATAAGTACCAAACATATCTATAGACATAGATAGAGCAACAACGTATCCTGGTCACAGTCGGAAGAGAGGAGAAAAATAGTTCTCTTTTAGAGACTGGCCGACAAAACGAGGGAGCCCAAAAAAGCCCAGAGATGTAATAAGAAGATAATTGGGAAAAGAAAACTCCTGAAAGACAATCGAAAAAGAAAAAACACTCTTAGAGGAACGGATGAGGAGCGGAGAAAAATTCAGGCAAGGACAAAAACGTAAGTCAAAGTGCTTACCAATAGCTTTAATAAGCCAACATCTAATTACCATAAAAGAAACTACGCTATTATCAAAAGGTTATCTTTGCTCCAGTTTACAGGGCCAGGAAGTTTTAAGTTGTATGGTGATGTTCAAAGCTATGTGACGCAAAAGCTTTGCCTCAAAAAAATTTTCCAAAGATGACGGCCATATATAGACTGGACACCACACTAACTTACCAACTACATACAAACAATCAACGTTCAGGAATACCCAACATCTTTCCTAGGTTTGTGAGTGGTCCCTTGTGGACAACATCGCTAAAAGGTACAGATGAAATAGAGAACCTAAGTAGAAACACAAAGATTAGGGGACTGATAATCTTAGTGTAAAGATGTGACCCAAAAAATAACGTCCGTGAACTTGAAGAAATGAAGACATATATAAACCAGCGGGCGAAAATAAAAGGGGGGGAGGTTGGTAATCATGGATAAATCATAATACATCCAAGAGGTCACTGAGGAAATTCTAAGTTGGACAGATCAACTTCCCAACTCCTCCCCACGAATCAGACTACAATACCACAAAAAAATTATTTAAATTTAAAAAGTTGGTTTAGATCAAAATTAATTTACCTCCAAAAGAATGGGACTTCTGACAATAAAATACACCCAAGACTACCCTTGTTTGATTCTAACCCTAAAATACAGAAAAAATATAAAATTTTCCCCCCGGAACCCGCCCCATCATTTCGGGCATTCAATCATTAACCATCACAACTTATCTCAAGTATATAGATAGACAACTCCAGAACTAGTATCACATTACCTTCTACCTCCGAGGATATACCCAACATACTGCAGGACACCTCCAGGGACATTCAAGTGGCAACCCATTATATTTTGTTATGCAGCTCAATTCATTATACACCATAATCACCATGATCCAGGATGGAATCAGTCTAAACACCCGAAAAAATGACCCATCTGTTAAAAGAATTAGAGATTTTTTGATTTTAGAACTTACAAATTATCCTTTGGTCACAATTTTTTCATTAAATTAAAGTTATTATTTGCAGGTATGTGGGCACCGCCATGGCACCAAGTTGCTCCTTAGTTATGTAATCTATTTATGGGAAGATTGGGGAGAGAAGAAACAAACATTATATGGTCAATTGTCCCTATGGTGCAAGTTGGTGCTGTAGCGGAGCTAAATAGAGGATATTATTTTTACTGGTAGGCACTTTTAGACACAGTTAACACAGGTTCAGGCTATATGAATAACAACACTAATAATTTAAAAATTCACGTTTGCACTAATACAATATAAATAGAATTTTAGATTTAGAAAATCACCTAGTAATAATCACATTACACACCAGCACATATTTAACCGGTTCAATCAAATAATTATTTACATGCAAGAGTCACCACCCCACAGGTCAAAAACCTCCCTAAGGGACGTTCATTAGACTGAAAAGACCAACAGCTCACATTCCAGAAATTTAAATTCAAGCAGATTTAAAACAAAAAATTGGTGGAGAGAATAATCCCACTAGAGTTGGATTTTTTTTTGACACTATATTGAAGTTGCCGCGAGGGGACAGTAACCAGTCTATTACATATAAAATAGAAATAAAAATATTATACCTCATCAGGCAATTTGTCATTTGTCACTCAAGATAAACCAATGGCACCCAACATACGCAAAAATTTAAGAAAATACTGGCCAATATTGAAAAAAGGATACCAAAGAACTAGAGGGAATTCTACCCGAAATCCACCAGATAATTCACAAAAAGCTCCTAATATGGACCAGAGACTGGCACCCAGCTGGTCCATCAGCTGCAGCCGGTGCAAAGAGACACAACATCTGTGGGGGATACTTTCTGTAAACAAACGGCAGAAATACAGTAACAAAAAAAATAAATTTTATATCAAATTAAAAACATAAACAGTATAAATTAAAACAACTCTTACATGTAGTAGTTTTTTTGTTATATATTTTTACTTGAATGTCCGCTTGTGGTCTCATGTAGTATGGGGTATGACAAGCGAGCTAAAAAAGACTTTGTCCTATGAACATATATACAATATTAAAAACTGGTTTAGTCACACACAATGTGTCTACTCTTTTTAAGGGCACAATAAGACTAAAGGTTTGAGGGTGCGTAGGAATAGAGCGCATGTACCCACATGGAGAGGGATCCGTGGTTCACCGGTAGTAACCATGAGCTATTGGGGAGAAGAGAGTGATATGGCTTTATGAGTTATGTACTTGTCCCCAATGGGGCTTAAATGTAGAAATTGATTTGCAACTCCTTTTTGGGGGGTTAGTACCAAAAAATCCCACATAAGGTGGACATTTGCATATACATTAGTGTTTGTTAAATTCGCTTGTATAGCAGTAGGTTACCTCCTACATAAATAGCACACGTATCACTGAGTTTAATTACATTTATCTAATCATAATTCGCAATGTATATAAAAAAAAAAATTTTATGTCTACCTAAAATTGTCAATTTTTTTTTTTTTTTTTTTTTTTAAATTTTTTTTCTTTCATTTATTTTGTTTTATATAATAAAATAATATTTGTAGTAGTATAGTGTTCATGTTTTATTTGTCAGTATGGTAAATATATATGTTGTAGTAGTATATGTTCATTGTATATTGTGTTTAGTTTAATGTATGTCCATTTTATGTATAACAGCATGTAAACTGACGATAGAATAGTAAGTAGCTTTTTTGTGCAAAGGACGACTTTCTGTCACGTTGAGGGTATGATTCAACACCTAAGAGAACTTTATGTCACAAGCCACAGCACATGTGCAATTAGCTACAGGTGGGTGGAAACTATTTACCCCAAATGGATGAAATGTTGTGGATGGAAGTCGTAGTTAGTTAAACAGGATTTTGATTTCTAAGGACATTGTGATTTTCCATCCTATCCCTGAGAAGAAGTGAGAGAACGAGAGCAGATCGCCTTGGAAACGTAGGTTAGGGCTGGTAGGTCAAGCCCCGCACACATGGTAGTTGTGTGTATATTTGTGGAGTACCCGTCCGTACAACGGTATTTGAATCAATTGAGCTGCCAGGCAACCATATCTTATAGCGGCGACACCGACAGTGAGTTGAATTTACCAGCTTGTTGGGTTTCCCTTCAGATTATTCAAGTACGCCCGCTGTTGGAGCCCCTGCAAGGAGTACCTGCATGACAAGTTGCGTCCGAGCAGAGGTAGAGATAGGTAGGACGACCCAGACTAGCAGTGAGCAGAAGATAGACGGAGTCACGGTGGGCCGGCTGCAGTGCTGATTGTTGTGAATCAGCTCTGCAGCCTGGTTCCATGTCAGAGGGCTGTGCTGATGAGAAATGAAGCGAGCAGAGATCCTGCTAAGTACAGCAAGAGCTGCACAAGAGGCCATAAAGAGACGCCAGAAGCATAGAGAGCAGACCACAGATGAGAGGGATACTCCTATTAAAAATCCACTGCCTGCAACATATCCATTGTCTGTGAGTAGGTCATTGCTATCTCAACATTGTGTGCTACGGAGCTAGTTGGACACAACCTAGTCAGATTTTTTTCAATTGCATTAATTCTTACTATATGTCATGCAAATGTGGCAGTATATTTAAATATTAATTGTTATTAAATGATTTTTATTTGTCGCTTAAAATAATACTAAGTTTCTATTCAGCGTTATAGGTGTTGTTTCTTATTATGTTGTTGTTTTAATGCTTTCAACGTAATTACGTATTAGTTGGTTTCTCTTTGTTTTTTTTTTTTTTTCAAGCCCACCGGTGAGGTATCAACATCTTCACAACCAACAGGCTTTGGTTTTAGATATATCCTTATAGTGGTAAAATGTTTTATAGGCGCCCACACGGAAGAAACTACTCCCGGTCCATAAGTAACACACCAAATACATGTTTTGCATTTTGGGTATAACCGTCACCATGGAGCCAGCTTCTCTAAAACATAGCAACTGGCTCGTGGTGGACCATTACGATGAAAAGATGATTAATTACATCCCAATATAATAACATTTCATGTATTAGGACTGGAACCAGTTCCAAAAATTCACGGTTTGGTACAAGAAATACTTGAAAGTTGGAAAACAACAGGTCTTCAGCATTAATACATATTCATAGATAATCGGGAAAGTCAACAAAAACCAAGGCCAAAGACATATTTAGTGAATTATTAACATTATTATTTTTTTTCCTTTTGAGAGCGGAGAGTAGTAGGGGAGTAGTAGTATAGCAGCTGGTAACAGCGCCTGTTGTTGTCTACTTGGATTTCTTTTTCGTTTAGTTAGCCAACAAATTTAGGACAACAAGCACGAGTGGTCGCACTTCATGCAAGCCTGTGGCCTCTGGCACTTCACAGGGCAGGCCTTGTGGCCTGGCACTTCGCCGCTTGTGCTCGGCACATTCACGGGGAAGGGCTTGGACCAGTGACTGTTCACGGACAGGGGATCTCGGGAAAGTGACTAACGACAGGGCTGTTGTCGGCAGTGGACTCACGACAGGGTTACTAGTGGGCCAGTGATGTTCACAGGGACAGGGCTGTGAGGGGGCAGTGGGACTGTTCACGGACAGGGCTTGTGGACCAGGTGACTGTATCACAGGACAGGGCTTTGTGGGCTTTGGCTATTACCGACAGGGCGTGCGGGAATGAGGGGCAAAGAGCCCTGTGTGGGAAGTGGTGACTGCACAGTGCTAGTTCAATAGGATAGGGGGCGTGGGCGTTACGTTAGGTGAGCTGAACTGTTCACCGACAGGGTTGGGCAGTGTACTGTTCACGGAGAGGCTTGGCCAGTGTGACTTGTACGGACCGGGCTTGTGGGCAGTGACCACCGACAGGGCTTGTGGCGTTATGACACATGAGAGAAGTGGTTACTACCGTGCAACAACAACATGGTTGGTCGTTTCATGTTTCCTGGTCATGAGTAAGTGCTGGTGGTTTTTTGTTTTTGTCGCCTCCTTGTTGTAGGTGTCAGCTCCTGGATTATTACAGATGGCAGCCGCGATAGGATGTCGTTCAGAACCTGCACGAAATGCTGCTACTTGACCGGTAACATTCCGACCTGGGGAATGAACATCAGATGCAGTGGTGAAAAATTACCAGCATGTAAAGATCTCCTGTGAGGTGTTGAAGTTGAATATTGGTGTACAGTAGTCATTTTCAAGTAATTAGCTTGGTGTTTGCCTGACAACACTTGCTTCTACTGACGTGTTTATTTTTGCATTTGTTTAGGCACTTCAATGAAGACTCTGTGGAGATGTGCCAATGTGAATACGTTTTTCCTTGCCAGTGAAATCATCCTTCGGAGCACTGTCATCAGATCAGAATGGCGACGATTTTCAGCTTCCACAATTTTTTTTCCTCTGAAGATACTAATTGCATGTATGTGTACTGATGGACGATATTGGCTGTGCACTTTCATGGGAACTCTTCATGGTCACTTGGTTGTTTTCTGGTCTAGGGTGGCCATCATCATCTATAATCATCTTTCAATCATCATCATCTTTCATCATCATGTTCTAAAAATAAATTACACATTATGGAATGGCATGTCATCTCTCTGCTGTTACTATGTATTTATACTGTGTTCATAAGTAACAACTAACATGTTCCATATATTTTATCAACGTCCATTAAAAACTACCTTGAATTACGAATAATGTTGTGGATCAGTATGAATAAGAATGAATGAAAAAGTTGTTCTAAATCTCAAACTCCTACATGATATTAACACTCACAAACACAATACAATGTTGTCTTCAAATTAATTTTCACTCAGACACTAAGTAATTCTATTAAAGATCATGTGCAAAACAAATAATGAACATGACAACATAACAATAGAAGTGCACAATATTATATGGCCACCACCTCATTACAACCCCACCTTCTAGGTGTGTTGACTGCATGACCCAGGTGAAGACACTTGTTCGTTTCTCAGGTGACACATGTCTCCAGGGGCAACTATTATATAACAATAACATCAGTTGTAATTTAATGTGTAAATATTGAACAAACAGTTATTGTATGTTCTGTATTTATGAGTAACAACAGCATCAGTTCCTTAACCGAAAATGTTGTGTGAGAAAGTGGAACATAAATAGTTGTAATAACAATGTACTGCCTGTGTGTACTTAGAACTTTTGAGTTCCCTAACATACAACATACTATGTTTCTGAAGTAATGCGTTGGATAAATTGATTACATTTGTAGATACACAATCATTGTTGTTGTCGCATACCAGTATCATAATGCTACAAGTATCATGGATGAAACATTCACAATGGTTATCATGAAGGTGTCATATAGCAAAAAAGCTTCGTTTTGGTAGAGGATATGTGTGGTACATAATAGAAGCTGTGGACACCATGAATGTGGCGTCACTCAACACCAACACATGCACGTGTGTGATAATGTGTTGTTGATATCGTTGAACTATAGCTATGAGTGAACGAATGTGTGAAGCTTAGGTACTTGATAAGTAATGAGGTTGGGTTAGGGGGATTTAGTCCCTAGAGTAAGCTTTCAAATGAGTGGTGATTACCTTCAGTTTTGCTAGTCAGGTTTGTAAAGACGGTATTCCCTTCCCCAAAAACCTAATCAGGCAGACCTTACAATTACTTCAAACAGTAAATTAAAAATGGTGTTCTTGTGTGTGGAACTAAGTTGACCGTAGATGACCCTGTAATTGGGGTTGTGCTGAACCAACCCGTCTGTTTGACGGGTATGCTGTGATGACATATTCATTGCAGCTGCTTTAAACACAATGGTAGAGGGCAAAACAGTCGTCTGAAGTGTGCAAGTTATGAACACAAGACATAAATATGTACGTGTGCCTCATTATGCTGTCTGTATATGACATAAAGCAAAAAATGGACCTTTTTAATAAACAAGTAGACATTGTTTGGCTTAGTGATGTTGTAGGCCGTGCATGCAAAAATATGCGATGCACGATGCATGATTAGAATAGCCCAGTAGTAATGTCGTGTTTGTATGAGTTAAATAATAATATACAATTAATATTAACATATTTATGTTCTGTAACAGTAGCTATAATAAGTTTCCATTAGCATGTGGACACTGATGTGCTACCCTGTTGTTCCCCATCTTCGCCCACATAAATTGCTTCCCATGCAGCAAGCATTGTGGAATTCACATGCAAAGAACAGCAATGCAAGTTGGTATATTAGTTACTGCTTTGTAGGACTACAACATATATAGTCTAATTTGGACAAACACTATATATATATATAGATATATATATATATGATAATATATGAGAGAGAGTGACGGAAGGGCCAAGGCATATAGAGAGATGAGAGAGAGAAACAAGACATATACATATATAGATGTAGGATGCTTATATGGGAAAGACAACTATAAAAGCAGCGGAAATGTTTAAAATAACTGTAAGCAACGACAAGTCTTAGTACAGTAATATTTCCACCTGGTGGAAATATTGTGAGGGATAAATTCCGATGTCCTGTCACCGGGCAAACCCATCCTCCACGCGATGGGGAAGTAATTTTCCCCGAAGCAGCTCCTCCAATGGAGTTAATATCAGACGCTGTGGTGGGACGGGCCACCTCCAGTGACATAGCATGCACGCGTTGGTCTTGTTTTTATTTTAATTTTGTCCTTAATATCGTCCAAATCTCTTGCGACAATTCTCCTTGACCCTGACACGATTCCACACGCATTGACACCAATTACTATTGCGTCCCACATTCTTTTTGCTTGATGAACTTGGTCCGCGCTGAAAAAATACAAAAATATATGACGTTTAATCATAATATACAACCACCAGTTTCCTACACTAGCTTGATGTTCCAAGAGAAAGCAAACATGCTGTTTTTAGGATGTAATATGTGAAGCCATGAGCATTCACTACTAAACTATACATGTAAGCAAGGTTGCATTAATATTGTATGCAGTTTATCGCAAATTGTACGCCTGAGTTTTGTTGTCCTTTGGTAACGCATGATAAAAAGATGGTTTCCACAAATTAACATAGAAAGATATTCTGTACCCATATTGCATATGAACAAAAACTCACATGACCTAGGATCACATGTATTTGAAGAATAAATGGAAAGGTACACTTACATAGTAAATGTCCATAGAGGACTGTCATAGTGTCCAGAAATCCCAGTGACAAAGAGCCTATTTTTGGTCATTGAAGCGAGGATTACGTGGCTTTCCACCCGTTTCTTACCGAGCAGTTAGGCTCAGAGCTTGACTGCTGCTGACTGGACTCTCCTTCTTCCAATGAAGAGACTCCAAAGCTGCCACCACCAGCAAGCACGCCAACCAGACCACCCCATCAGCAAAAGCACAGCAGCACTCCACACTCCAAGCAACGACTCCCACTCCCAGCAACAGCACTCCCACTCCCAGCAACAGCCACTCCAACTCCCAGCAACAGCACTCCCACTCCAGCAACCGCAATCCACTCCCAGCAACAGCACTCCACTCCCAGCAACAGCACTCAACTCCAGCAACAGCACCTCACTCCAGCAACAGCACTCCCACTCCCAGCAACAGCACTCGCTCTCCTAGCAACAGCACTTCATCTGAACGGGTACGTTCACTGTGACGCGTTTATCGCAACGAGTAGCACTACCACTCCACCAGCATCCCTTCCCATGCTCTGCGGGCATACTTACAGCACTCACAAAAAACAAGAAAAGAAATGGACACCCAATCACACGAAACCTTCCACATAGAAAAAAAATAAAGATGTAAACAAAAACAACAAAGGACCAAGCTTTACAATACACAACAAGTCTCTCAGTCAATATGCAAATATTAAATCGCCAGCTCATGTGCGTCTCTCTCTCTCTCACTCCCAACAAACACAGAAGATGATTAACAGTACACGTTGCCTTTAAATATGGCCGCGCATCCAACTACATGCTTGCTTAGCCTGATTCAGCAAGATTTTTGACTTGGCCAACCTAACAGCACCCGCCACGCACTGCCGATACACCTGTGTGTGAATCGGCAAATCATCGTGAGAGTGGGCGGGATTTGTTTTCGGTCATTTTGAAGACATTCGGCACTTAATGCATTAGGAGACGGAAATCGCCATAAACATGACTTAATCGGTTAAGTTGCCGATTTCACACTATTCGTCGCATTACTGCTGGAGGCCCGTTAGGATGATATACGCTAGAGGGAGGCAAGCCCCTCAGGATATTTTTATGCAACACGGTCCCTAGGCCACTCAGATGGGAGTCCAAGTGTGGATGTAGGGTTGGTCGGGATTGGCCGTAGGGCCCAAGACCGGAGCAGCCCGTAAGGCTCGCTTAAGTCGGTGGAAGGCATGGTCGACACTCGGGTGGCATTTATACCCGAATGCGTGTCTGGCAGAAGTGGTTTTTGGGCCCGCCCTGATGGGATATTTGAGCAGGCTGGTGAGGGCTTTGACGCCCTACGTGAATACCCACTCCCAAATCTGCGATAGTAGCCGCAAAAATCCAGGAACGAGGCAACTCCCCCAATCTTCGGGTTAGCCCACCGTTGACGACAGGCTTCTATTTTGGCGGGATCAGTGGCATTCCTTCGCCGGTATATGTGATCCTACATAGTCACTGATGTCCGGCAGAAACCGGTCGGCATTGTCCAGAGAGAGTTTGAGGAACTTCTTGGGGAACCAGTCTATCCAGTACCCTTCAAGAACGGAGCCTCGTGTATTCTTCCAGGGTTTTCCGAAAGACTATATGAGTCTCCAGGGAACCACCAGCACTCTCGGGGGTTGAGATCCCTCAGCGTCTTCTTCCGATAACCGCGCTGGGGAAGGTGGCGGTGTGTGACGAAGGACTGTTTTTGTGCTCCTCGGGGCTCATAGGGGACTTGATCGTACCCGGACAGTAGGTCCGTTACCGATGAACCACTGGGTCCTGTGTAAGGTATACGAGGATCTATTCTATGCGGCGGTGGTAGGTGTTGGGGTGGGTTATAATGGTCCGGCCACAGTTCCATTGTTCAGAGTCGGTACCGATGAATATATACAAGCTCTCCGGTTCCATTTTTCCATTCTCATGATACTATACGGAGAGGCTCGTTTTAGGGCACTTCAGGATTCTTTGTCAATCGCGCAGGCTTCCATGTCATGGATAGCCTCCCATCCCTGGGACGGATCGGCGAGATCGCTACTATGAAGGGGCTCTCATCTGTCATATGTAGTGTTGTGCTGGGCATGTGGACTACACCCACACAATCCATTCCCGGTAGTCGAGAGATAAGATAGCGCATCTGTTCCAAGTTGACTGTAACCGTTCCATTCCAGGCTCCCTGGCCAACTAGGATGAGCACAAATCGAAGTTAGGGTCTTTTGTTCCTAACTGTAGTTCTTCCACTAAGGTCGTGTTTACCTGAAACGGCTTCCTCCACGAATGACAGGATAAATCCTCACCCTATCCGTTGCACAACTACAGCGATGGCCAGGGGGAAAGGGCGATAGATTCTGCAAATTCAATCAATTCTCGCGTAGAGGAATGGGCGGCAAGGCCAAGTGTCGGGAATCAGTAGTATGAGGGCGATACCACGCCGTACATCCACGTGGGGTACTCTCTAACGAGAATGTGTTGGTCTTAGGCTAGGGCGGATAAGCACACCAAGCGGGAATTCTTTGAGGTTCTCCGGGGAAAAGTCATGTCAACCCCCCGCCAGAACAACAGCCCGTTAGTCACCAGAAGGAGAGGGGGGGCCGGGCCTGGGTCTGCGGAAACCAAATTGGCAGCTTGTAGGATGAATGTGGGAGCGTCTTTAGTAGGTTGTAGATAGGCCCGGATGAATCGTTGCGCAATATCAGCATTGGTACCGTAGTATATAGGACTTGGGATTGCTCGGGTTACAGGACACACACCAAGGCGTCCACACTTCAGTGGGGTGAGAGTTTTCCACGTGTTGGAGCTGTTGTATTCAGAATCAAGGTCACTAAAACCAGGATGGGGTAGTCATTGCTTAGCCCAAGTACCTTGATGTGGTAGCGGCTGGTCGCAGCGGCTGCTTTTGGAAGAGTGACGATGTATAGAAACCTCGGTATATGATGGTGACTTGGGATCCGGTATCTAGTAGTGCAGAGAGTAATCCCATCCACATGGAACCCCGGATCAATGCTACTTCGGTCCCACCGGTACCATCTTTGGGCTCTGCCCCTCACGGAGGGGGTCCCGGCTCATCGGCTATCTGTAAACAACCCCGCAGGACCATAGCCTGGGGCGAAGGGAACTTGGGGAGGAGGACTCCGGATCGAGAAGTGCCCCAGGTGCAGTGAGAAGTTAGCCCCCCCTATTCACACATTTGTAGCTGAACAATCTCTGGGGGTTTAGCCGGCGATACGGGCGGAGGACGGTGACGACGTTCGCGTAATGCGGTTTCTCTGAGCCAGGCTGTCAGGGGCTCCTACTCGTCTTGTCTGTACTCTTTTGGTTAGGCATACCGCATAGTTTTCGTTCTGAGGGGTGAAGCATTAGATGATGCGGTTCTTTCAAACTGTGCAGGGTGGCCAGTGACTGTTCACCGACAGGGCTTGTGGCCAGTGACTGTTCACGGACAGGGCTTGTGGGCAGTGACTCACCGACAGGGCTTGTGGACACAGGGTGACTGTAACAGACAGGGCTTTGTGGGCTTTGACTATTAACCGACAGGTGCGTTGTGGCTATGGGAGATGTGGAAGGGGCAAGAAAGGGAGCCTCTGGCACTTCACGGGCAGGGCTTGTGGCCAGTGACTGTTCACGGACAGGGCTTGTGGGCAGTGACTCACCGACAGGGCTTGTGGGCAGTGACTGTTCACGGACAGGGCTTGTGGGCAGTGACTGTTCACGGGCAGGGCTTGTGGGCAGTGACTCACCGACAGGGCTTGTGGGTAGTGACACATGTGAGCAAGTTGGTACACCGTGCACAACACATGGTTGGTCCGTTTCATGTTTCCTGCTCAATAGTAATTGTTTGTGGTTTTTTGTTTTTGTCGCCTCCTTTGTAGGTGTCAGCTCCTGATTTTCTACAGATGGCAGCGGTAGGATATCGTCAGGAACCTGCACAGAAATGTCTGCTACTTGACCGGTAACATTCCGACCTGGGGAATGAACATCAGATGCATGTGGTAAAAAATTACCAGCATGTAAAGATCCTGCCTGTGAGGTGTTGAAGTGGAAACTTGGTACAGTAGTCATTCTCAAATAATTAGCTTGGGTTTGCTGCACAACCATTGCTTCTAATGACGTGTTTATTTTTTGCATTTGTTTAAGCACTTCAATGAAGACTCTGTGGAGATGTGCCAATTGTGATATCGTTTGTTCCTGCAGTGAAATCATCCTTTCGAGCACTGTCATCAGATCAGAATGGCGACGATTTTCAGCTTCCACAATTTTTCCCTCAGAAGCTACAATTGCATCGTATGTGTTACTTGATGGACGAATTGGCTGTGCAACTGTTTCAATGGGAACCTCTTCATAGTCACTTGGTTGGTTTTCTGTGTCTATGGTGGCATCTTCATCATCTTCATCTTCATCATCATCATCATCTTCATCATCATGTTCTAAAAATATATGTACACATTATGAAATGGCATGTTAATCTCTGCTGTTTTACTATGTAATTATACTGTGTCATAAGTAACAACTAACATGTTTCCATACGTTTTATAACGTCCCATTAAAAACTACCTTGACTTACGAATAATGTTTGGACTCAGTATGAAATAAGAATGAATGAAAAGTTGTTCTAAACTCACAACTCCTACATGATACTTAACATCACAAACACAATACATGTTGTCTTAAACTTAATTTTCACTGACACTAATTAATCCTATTTAAAGAACATGTGCAAAACAAATAATGAACATGACAACATAACATATAGAAGTGCACATATTATATGACCACCACCTCATACACCCACCTTCTAGGTGTGTTGAGCTGCATGACCCAGGTGAAGACACTTGTTCCGTCTCAGGTGACACATGTCCTCCAGGGGCAACTATATATAACAATAACATCAGTTGTACATTTACATGTGTAAATATTGAACAAACAGTTATTGTATGTTCTGTATTTATGAGTAACTAACAGCATCAGTTCCTTAACAGAAAATGTGTGTGAGAAAGTGAACATAAATAGTTGTAATAACAATGTACATGCCTGTGTAGTTAGAACTTTTGAGTTCCCTAACATACAACATACTATGTTTCTGCAGTAATGCGTTAGGATAAATTGATTACATTTGTAGATAAAAAAATGTTGTTGTGTAGTCATATCAGTATCATAATGTACATAAGTATCATGAGATGAACATTCACAATGGTTATCATGAAGGTGGTCATATAGCAAAAAAATTCGTTTTTGGTAGAGGATATGTGTGGTACATTAATAGAAAGTGTGGCACACCTGAATGTGGCTGTCACTCAACAACACAACACATGCAGTGTGTGATAATGTGTTGTTGATATCAGTTGAACTATAGATATGAGTGAATGAATGTGTGACGTACGGTTTGATAAGTAATGACTTGTTGGCTGATTTAGTACCTAGAGTGAAGCTTTCAAATGAGTGTGATTACCTTCAGTTTTGCTAGTCAGGTTGTAAGAACGGTATTCCCTTCCCCAAAAACCCTAATCAGGCAGACCTTACAATTACTTCAAACAGGTGAAAATGGTGTGAACTAAGTTGACCGTAAGATGACCCTGTAATTTGGGTGTGTGCTGAACCCACCCCCTCTGTTGACGTGTATGCTGTGATGACATATTCATTGCAGCTGCTTTAACACAATGGTAGAGGAGCTAAATAGTCGTCTGAAGTGTGCAAGTTATGAACACAATGACATAACATATGCTACGTGTGCCTCATTATGCTGTCTGTATATGACATAAAGCAAAAATGGACCTTTTAATAAACAAGTTGCCATTTGTTTGTGCTAGTGATGTTTGTAGGCCGTTACATGCAATATATTCGATGCATGATTACAATAGCCAGTAATGTCGTGTTTGTATGAGTTAAATAAATAATATACAGATTAATATTATACATATTTATGTTCTGTAACAGTAGCTAGTAATAATTTCTCATTAGCATGTGTTACACATGTGTGCTACCCTGTTGTTCCCCATCTTCGCCCACCATAAATTGCTTCCACTGCAGCAAAGCATTGTGGGAATTCACATGCAAATGAGCACGCAATGCAACGTGGTATATTAGTTACTGCTTTTAGTAGGACTACAACATATATGGGAGAATTTGACACAAAACCGAGATATATATATTATATATAGATTATATATTATATTATATGGATAGAGAGAGAGAGAAAAAGTGGGAGAGGAGGGAGAGGAGAGAAGAGAGGACGAGAGAGAAGAAACAAGACATTACATATATAGATGTAGGTATGCTTATATTGGGAAGACACTATAAAAAGCAGCGGAAATGTTTAAAATAACTGTAAGCAAGGACACGCCTAGTACAGTAAGATTTCTCACCTGGTGGAAATTGTGAGGGATAAATTCCGATGTCCCTGTCACCGGGCAAACCCTCCACGACGACGGGAAGTAATTTTCCCCGAAGCAGCTCCTCCAATTGAGTTAATATCAGACGCTGTGGTGGCGGGCCACCTCCAGTGCCAGAAGCATGCACGCGTTGGTCTTGTATTTTCTTTTTTAATTTTGCCCTAATATCGTCAAATCTCTTGCGACAATTCTCCTTGACCCTGACACGATTCCCACACGCATTGACACCAATTACTATTGTGTCCCACATTTCTTTTTTGCTTGATGAACTTGTCCGCGCTTGAAAAACATACAAAATATATGACGTTAATTCATAATAATACAACCACCAGTTTCCTACACTGCTAGCTGTTCCAAGAGAAAGCAAACATGCTGTTTTAGGTGTAATATGTGAAGCACATGAGCATTCACTACTAAACCTAGACATGTAAGCAAGCTTGCATTAATATTGCATGCAGTTATCGCAAATTGAACGCCTGAGTTTTGTTGTCCTTGTAACGCATGATAAAAAAATGTGTTTCCACACTAATTAACATTGAAAGATATTATGGACCCATATTTGCATATTAACAAAACTCACATGACCTAGGATCACATGTATTTGAAGAATAAATGGAAAGGTACACTTACCTAGTAAATGTCCATAGAGACTGTCATAATGCTCCAGAATCCCAGTGACAAGAGCTCTATTTTCCTGGTCATTGAAGCGAGGATTACGTGGATGCTCCACACGTTTCCTCCTAGCACGTTTAGGCTCAGAGCTTGCCTGCTGCTGACTGGACTCTCCTTCTTCCAATGGAAGAGACTCCAAAAGCTGGCCACCAGCAAGCACGCCACCACCAGACACCCCATCAGCAACTGAGCCACCAGCTGCACTCGCACTCCTAGCAACAGCACTCCCACTCCCAGCAACAGCACTCCCACTCCCAGCAACAGCACTCCCACTCCCAGCAACAGCACTCCCACTCCCAGCAACAGCACTCCCACTCCCAGCAACAGCACTCCCACTCCCAGCAACAGCACTCCCACTCCCAGCAACAGCACTCCCACTCCCAGCAACAGCACTCCCACTCCTAGCAACAGCACTCCCCTGAACAGTACGTTCACTCCGACGCGTACTCTCACGAGTAGCACTACCACTCCCACCAGCATCACTCTTCCCACGCTTTGCGGGCATACTTACAGCACTC
>WSYH01013170.1:0-17534 GCA_036426205.1 Ascaphus truei
GCAACATTAGCTTCTTGCCAATTTTTTTTTTTGTGGCGAGGCAAAAAGGAGACAATCGCGCATTTTATTGAGGTTTATTTGATTGAGGTTCTCGCCAGCCGCGAGGCGAGTTTTAAAAATAGAAAGAAAAATTGGCGCGTTTTTCGGGAACTGCCATTTTTCTGCTGCTTTTTTGCGCGATTTCTCCAAAAATGGCGAATTTCGAAATAGCGCTGCTCTCTGCATAGGCCCCCGCTTACTTCTAAACATAGCGCTGCTCCTATTGCAGAGGCCGCCCTAACAGGCAAAGCGGCATTTTTTGGCGAACTATAGCTTTAAAAAGGCACGTAATGGCGGTTTATTTTAAAAGCTCCATTTGTTTTCTTTACAAATTCGCCGCGCAGCTGGCGAGAACCTAAATCCACCAGCTTTAAAAAGGCCCTTATGCAGAAAGGCGCGATCGCCATCAGTGCTGTTCGCGCCAATAAAATGGCGCGAAATTCGCGAAATCGACTTAGCTCCGCCAACTAAAGTTGGCAAGAAACTGGAGCTCGCCGGCCATAGGAAAAAAAAAAAAAAAAAAAAAAAAAACGCGATTTTTTTCTAAACCATTTTGTTGCGGCATCTCTCACCTTTTACACTCGTTCCACATGAATGCATGATATATTGCAGAATTCTCACCTTTCTGCATATGGATAAAAAAAAACTCGCCATTTTAGTACATTTTATTTCCCTCTCCCATTTCCCAGCGCTGACTCTCGATGAGGCCCTAGTCTTTAAGACTATGAGAGACAGATTGCACCAATGAAAGAGAGGATTTTTGGTTGGAGAAAGAATTGAAAGAATAAAAGAATAAAGTAAGACATGAGAAACAGCAATCAAAAATGTAGGAGAGCTTACATAGAACAGATATGTTAACAATAATAAAAAGAAAACAGAGAAACCAGATTGAGAAAAATTTATTTCCTTTTATACGACTTTTTTAGTACCCAGTCAAATCAATCAAGGTATTTTAAAAAAAAACACTGGCATATTTTTAAAACACAGGTCAATGGCTAAAAGAAATTATAGGGGAAAACCAGATGTGAATTTTTTTCTAAAGCCCCAAACTTAAAACAAAACTATACCTAGTTATCTCCTCCCCTAAACAGAATCAATGCTGGTTGGACAAACTCTCCCAAAAGGCTTTCAGAAATGTTTGAATTGCAGAGCCTGTAAGAATAAACACAACTAAACAAAAATTATTTCTTTAAGATGTTCTGTTTCATCAATTGCTTACCCTATTAAGTCACATATCACATGCAACAGCAAAGGTATAGTTTATGTCTTGCGTGTGTGATGTAATCTCCAATACCAGACGGAGGAGAACAATACGTAACTAAAGACCTGTATAGGAGAACATATCAGGAAAATTATAAAAGGCCTAGACTAACACACAGCGTGTCAATCACATAAGAAGATATACATAATAAAATCCGATGTTTAAAATTCTTTGAATAATAGAACAAGTCAAGGCAGATTGGAGGAGGGAGGTGATTATATTCATAAAAATTCCAAAAGAGAATCTTTTTGGATTTTTTCCCCCAAACTCTTGACACCCAAGGTTATTAAATTTGGAGATGGAAGTAACTGCAATTTTGAAACAGGAATCTTCCTTCTCTGATACATTTAAAATTCTCATCATATGGAAGCATTTTTAGCATCACTATATAAATAGTAGACATTGTGAATTATGTGTATTTTAATAAAGTATGTAATATTGTTTTAGTGTAAAGTAAGTATGATAGAAGTATACATTATGTTCATGATGTATTTAATGTGTCCATATATACGTAACATAGATTGAGGATCGCAATAGGGCGTATAATTATACACGTAAAGAGAATAGTAAGAAGTCAGGTATGGTTGGACAATTTAAAGTCCGCAGGTATAAATAGTGCTGTTACCCCGTAGTGGAATCTACGTCACTGAGGAGGAGCTAATTTGCGAACACGTCGACGGATCTTTGGACATCACAGGACACCGTACAGAAGATGTGAGAGCACAATTCCAGTTTGGCCAGCACTACGACCGGCAAGTCAAGGCGGGAGGCGGGAGCTGTGGCAAGGAGAGTGCAAACGGGAAGGAAATCCGGTCGTGCACCAGTCCGAAGACCCCCCCCCCTGCTGCTAATGCATACTCGCATTACCATCTTACCAGCTGGAACGAATCCATAGACAGCCAAATATTTTGGAGGACGATCTGTGAGTCTGGAGACATCTCCTCTCTATGCATTATTTGTTGGCCATTTGTGAGTTTTCAATATCTCTTTTTACATTTTTTGTTAAGATCAACAGTGTTATACTATGGTTTCCCTTCTCTTCCCTAAATTGAGGTATCATCAAGAGGTCCTCCCCATCCCCATTAAGATTTGTTGTCCAAAGTAAGTGTGTTCCCTATAGAACTCCATACGTTTTTATTGTTGCTTAACCACCCTGATTGTGGTCCTCTCTTATTTTTTAACTTGCAGTGCCCCGGAATCAAAAGTGGAAACGGCAGAGGAGATCCCCTTCTTTTTTGTGTTTGTTGACGTACATATAGAGGTTTGGTTGGTGAATCACCTCTAAAGAAACTCTTGCAGCAGGATTACACTCTGTGAGGACTGCAAGTCTTGAATTCACTTAACAACGGTTGGGTCCTTATTATTTTTGTCTCCACATCCAGTGTCTCCAAGGTTTATGCTTCGCCCCCCCCTCCCCACTTTCCAAGATAAGTCAGTTTCTTAATGCACGGTGTGCAGATCTTCATTTTTACAATAGGAATAAGATTTAGATGGCCGTTGACTGATCCATTTGGGGATGCCTTAAGTCCTCGTGTTCACTTTTCCCCCCGTCCCACTTCCATCTTCACAATTTCTAATCTTTTCAGGATCCCTATCTTCGCTTATTTCACCTTTCGACTTTTCCACATTTCCCGAACCTGATCCCCCGCTCCCCTCCCTCCTTCCATCCCCCCTTCCCCTTATTTCCTTGGTTTTGTTGACAGATCAATGGTCATCTTCTCTACCATAAGGTAAATAAGATTTTAAGAGTTGTGTAGGAATGCAATATTGGTGATGCCTTGAAGTGGCTCTTGCACTTAAAAGCTTGGCCCATGACCCACCCTATCTTGAGCGGCCCTCCAACCACCATACCACCCCTACTCCCCCCCCCCCTCCTTTTCTTCTTACCTCTCTCTTCGTACAAGGAATACAAAATTGTTACAAGATACATGAATCCGATGGCTCGCTGATGAAAAACATTCATTCACGTACAGACAAAATGTCAACTACTAATGTAATTAGAATTTAAATACAAGATAGGAAAATGTTAATTAGTAGTGTGCATCTCAACTTATAACTGTAATCTGTCTCAACCCCCCCGTGCACAAGTACTGTAAACATTTGTACATCCTGTATACCAAAAAAAAAAAAAAAGATTGAAACAAACCAAAAAAAAAATGCTTTGGTTTAACAAAATAACCCTTTTTCAAGAGATATATAGGCATGTCACTGTATATTTTGTCATAATGATGTCAGCTTTGGGCTACTGCTCATAATTCTCTCAAACACCACAACAACCCATGCAGTAGGAAGCACTCTCCTGGTTATAACACCACCGACTGTACCCATTTTCTTCTTCCGGTACCTTTTAAAATCAGTGTTACTATTTTCTGCCTGTGAGAGCCGGCAGGAATAGCAGGATACAGTGACTGGCTAATGTGATAATGATCAACATGTTACAGGAGAAGTAATCACCACTTCTATTTTATGAATAGGTCAGTTAATATCACATACATTTAGAAATACAAGTTTTAATGGCAAAAAGATCTTTGCATACAATAAATGGATATTGCGTTATGGAGCCTACATAGGAGCTGCTCATTTTCTGGTTAACTGCTGTATCTCACATTGACGGGGAACTAAACTGTGCCAATTTGTATGTTAAATCTATTGTTATAATCAGATGTGTCGACAATCTATACCATTTACACGCCGGGGCGGGTGATTTAACCCCCGGGCGAGTATATATTGGCCCAATCAGCACCGTGTTCGTTTTTTTAAATTCCCCCTGCTCGCGCTGTGAAAATGTTCCCGCTCGCCGCTGGCTGAAAAAAAAAAAAAAAAAACCCTACCTGACAGTTGATTGGCGCGCGCTCCCAAGCTTTGTGGGGGCGTGGCCAGGCTCTATATGAGCCCGCCCCCAACGAGCAGCCATTTTTTCTGGCGGAGATCGTTGGAGAGTAAGTACTCTCCAATCCTCCGTCTGGCGGCCCCTCTGCTCCTTCCCTGCAAGCCCCCTTACTCCCCGGACTCTTCTCTCCCCTGTCCCCGAGTCCCGCGCGGGGCAGGGGATTGCAGTGCGGGTGTTCCCCCTTTCTCCTTGTCCCCGAGTCCCGCGCGAGGCAGGGGATTGAATGCGGGTGATCCCCTTCTCTCCTGTCCCCGAGTCCGCGCGGGGGCAGGGATTGCAGTGCGGGTTTGTTCCCCCTTCTCTCCCTGTCCCCGCAGTCCCGCGCGGGGCGGATGGGATTGAGTGCGGGGTTGTTCCACCCTTTCTCCCTGTCCCCGAGCTCCGTCGCGAGGCAGGGGATTGCAGTGCGGGTGTTCCCCCTTCTCCCTGTCCCGAGTCCCGGCGGGCAGGGGATGCAGTGGCGGGTGTTCCCCTTCTCTCCCTGTCCCCGAGTCCCGCGCGGGGCAGGGGATTGAGTGCGGGTGTTCCCTCTTCTCTCCTGTCCCCGCGTCCCGCGCGGGCAGGGGATTGCAGTGCGGGGGTTCCCCTTCTCTCTCCCTGTCCCCACATCTCCAGGCTGGAGATGGTCACGGGGGAGGGGGGGGGGTTACGAGCGTGGAGTGGTGGTATCGGTCCTGCTGCCTACTCTATTCTTCCCCCTGCGTGTGTGTGTGTGTGTGTATATGCATGTGGGTGTGTGGTGTGTGTGTATATGAATGGGGGTGGGTATCGGTGAGGTGGGTGGGGAGTGGGTGTGTGCAGAGATGTGGGAGGGGTAGATAGGCTAGGGAGGGGAGGAGGCGTCCATGGTGGGGAGATGTATGCAGTGCTGTGGTGGGTAGAAGTGGGTGGAGGGAGTGTGGGATGTCTATGGGGTGGGGAGTGGGGAGTAGATGGGTGTGGTGTGTGGCGTATATATGGTGTGGGAGTGTGTGTATATCTGTGTGGAGTTTGGTGTATATTATGGAGACTGTATATGTGTGTGAAACAACACACACACACACACACACACACACACACACACACATATATACACACACTCCCACACATATATACACACACCCATGCATATACACACACACACACCCATGCATATACACACACACACACCCATGCATATACACACACACACATACACGACAGGGGGAAGAAGAGGTAAGGCAGCAGGACCGAGCACCACCACTGCCACGCTCGTAACCCCCCCTCCCCTTGACCATCTCCAGGCCGAAGATGCGGGGACATGGAGAGAAGGGGAACACCCGCACTGCAACCCCCTGCCCCGTGCGGGACGCGGGGACAGGGAGAGAAGGGGGAACACCCGCACTGCAATCCCCTGCCCCGCGCGGGACGCGGGGACAGGGAGAGAAGAGGCCGGGGAGTAAGGGGGCTTGCAGGGAAGGAGCAGAGGGGCCGCAAGACGGAGGATTGGAGAGTACTTACTCTCCAACGATCTCCGGCCTGAAAAAATGGCTGCTCGTTGGGGGCGGGCTCATATAGAGCCTGGCCGCGCACCCACAAAGCCTGGGAGTGCGCGCCAATCAACTGTCAGGTGGGGATTTTTTTTTTTTCAGCCAGCGCGAGCGGGAACATTTTCAGCGCGAGCAGGGGGGAATTTAAAAAAACGAACATGTGTGCTACTTGGGCCAATATTTACTCACCCGGGGGTTAAATCCACCCGCTCCGGGTGTGTAAATGTATAGGATTGTCGAACACTGCATATATCACAGTATGTATGTCACAGAGTGAAGTCAACTCCTATCAGTTACACTTGGGAGACATATGTCTGAGAGCTTCATCCAGCACTCATAAGGGTTAACTCAGGTGGAAGTTAGGAAATCAGAACTCTTTAGCTGACACCTGAGAGCCAGCAAGGTAGATAAAGGATCATGTGACTGGCAGTAGCTGCCAGAGAGAGAGAGAGAGAGAGAAGCACACGGCTGCGTGAGCCCTTAGCCAGAGGGATTTCACCAAAGACTACTTCAACTAAAGTCACTGCAATCCCCTGCCCCGCGCGGGACGCGGGGACAGGGAGAGAAGAGGGAACACCCGCACTGCAATCCCCTGCCCCGCGCGGGACTCGGGGACAGGGAGAGAAGGGGGAACACCCGCACTGCAATCCCCTGCCCCGCGCGGGACTCGGGGACAGGGAGAGAAGGGGGAACACCCGCACTGCAATCCCCTGCCCCGCGCGGGACTCGGGGACAGGGAGAGAAGGGGGAACACCCGCACTGCAATCCCCTGCCCCAGAATACAAAGCAGTGGTGACCCAAAGCGCGGCCAATTGTTATATTTCTGCTCGTGAGTACTATGAGCCCTATTGGCTTTGCTGCCTATGGGTTTGCAGCCCCGGACATGTAGTCCCGTGTGGAGCCTGGCTAATGGCTGCCGCAATTACTGTCCACTGCGCATGCGCAAGACCCGCCATTGCGCATGCTCCAATATCCAAAATTCGCGACCGGTGCGACGTGAGGGGAAACCGAGCACTCTTCCCTGACTGGCGCCGGGTCCGCCCTCCTCTCCATGGCACCCGCACACCCGTCCTCCACACCACAGATCAGGAGAGTAAGGGAGAGCTCCAATCGCCGCCCACGTTCGCCCCCTTCCCACTTGGCACGGAGGTAAGGGGGCTAACTACACCTACACAATATAACTAGAGACAATAATATTAAATAACAATAAGTATACCCACAGGAAAGCAGTCCTCCTTTTTAAAATCCTACGCATTTACAAGCAGATGTTCCCAGAGTGCTACAGGATAGAGGGGAAAAAAACACTAAAAAATTGTTTCAATAAATCCTTTTTATGTTTGTTTTATATTAAATAAAAAGTAACTAGCCACACAATCTGGGAATGAGTCTCCATCTTCACAATCTGTATTTGTATTATCCGCCCCCTCCCTCCTATCATAATGATGGCAAAGACATTACAAGGGCCAAAAAACGTCTGCGGTGTTCTGCACCAGAAGGCAATTTATAGCACATTAATTTGAATTGAGCGCAAGGTGTGCTCTGTCACCAGAAGGTGTCCTGTGCAATAGAATCTATAGTACATATCCTTATTCAGAACTTCAAAGTGTGTGTTTGTTTGTTTTTTTGTTTCCCCCCCCTCTTTTTTATAGGACATCACTGGTACTTAATGGTGCTTCCCAAATAAGCCTATATATTTTTAAAACAAACGTTGTGGTGTACTTCTCTAACAATCTCACGGCATGTTCAGTTATTTGGGCTTTCCTATGTTTACAACACGCATTTTGAAAGGTGTTGGCTAATCGTTCGGTCATAGGTAATCCGATCTCACGTCCCTGCGTGTAAATAACCAACCAAGATATACACGGGAAGAATGGAGAGACCGAGGGCGGTGAAGTCTGCTCTAGATGTAGGTTATAAAGTTTTCATACAAAAAAAAAACCTGTTCTTGAAATCTATATCGAACTAAATTTTTGTATAGGTATTGTCACTGTTTTAACCTAGTAAAAATATATCACTGCCATGGCTCATTGTGGTCCATTCAGGGATAGCAAACTTTAAGCTTCTGGGGTGGATGCTAGTAAAGCTTTGGGGCCAAACAAGTACTACAGAAGTTTCAGACAATGCAGAACAAGCGGAGTTCATCGCTATGGGAAAAGAGTGGGTCAACACCAACCCTAAAATACCTCAAACTTTTCAAGTTGCTATGGCAAAATTGTAAGCGTGGGTGCCATCTTACAGATCTTATTCAAATAGTAAAGATTAATCCTATACAATTATTAGAGAGGACGCAAGTGACCTTATGCAAGGCATTGCCTGATCTGCCTTATTTTTTTTAATGTAACCTTCTTTACTTTTACAGCAATGCAGTTATCTAAGTTGCCAAGCAATACGCTCTCATCGTGTTGGATGCGAAGATCCTTGTCCCAGGACACCCAATGTGGCTGCTTATTTCAAGAGGTTAGTTTCTTAAATGGTTGCTCTCGATCCCAAGGTAGCTTAATTCATGAAAAGAGCATTAAAGGAGGCGGGGATGGCAATCCATGAATATCAACCTCCTACACGGCTTATTTGTATGCCATTTTTTATTTAAGACATCTTTTATGAAATTTGCTTTAAAGCAGCTGTCAAGCTGCCGTTTTTTATTTTTTATTTTTAATAATTTAATTTTTATATTTTCCCTTTTTAATAGTGTCAATACAATCACACAATAAGTAATTCGCGAAGTTGCGATTGATCCGTTTCTGTGATCAATCGGCAAGATTCGACGTGTGGGTTCACTAAATGACCAGAGGTGTATTGACTCAGGATCTGTGGCTTTGGAAATGGTTTGCTATAGAAAACAAATAGTCTTGTTAAATAATACATTAAAAATTATTCAGGGTGTTTTAAAAAAAAAAGCTACATGTATTTCTTATGTAACAGTAATGATTTTTTTTTTTAAAGAGTTAGGAGTATTGGTTGGTCTGCAGCTTTAAGGTTGCTTATTTGACACTGTAACATCCGTGTTTATTAAAAAAAGCTTATATTCAAACATAAGTGCACACTGTTGCTAGATCAGCAGTGGCGAAAACTGGGAGGGGGGGGGAGGGGCGCGGCAGTATAGAGGTCCCGTTAAATTAAATGCCGGGGGACCGTGCAAGGCCTCTATGTACCTACCAGGGCCGCAACAGGGGGGGACAAAGGGCAACTGGCGTCCCGGGACGCAGTTAATTAAATAATAAAATATGTTTTAACAAAATGGCGGTGATTCCCCACGAGCCTGCGAAGGCAAGCGGGGTTGCTACCCCCCCCCGCTCCCACGTGGGACGGAGGGGGAAAGTAACAGACTCCGCCGCGGCCGCTCCCCTTGCAGCCAGCATACCGCGCGCCCCCCCTGAGACCACCTCCGTGCTCCCCTCCGACGGCCACCTCCGTCACTGTCTCCCTCCCACCCACTGTCATCACCCACTGTCATTCAAACTGTCCTTCACCCACCCACTGTCATTCACCCACTCACGTCATTACACCCCACCCACCCATGTCATTCACCCACCCACTGTCATTCACCCACCCACTGTCATTCACCCCACTGCTTACCCACCCACCACTGTCATTACCCACTGTCATCACCCACTGTCATGTCACCACCCACTCAAACTGTCATTCAACCACCCACTGTCATTCGCCCGCCCTCCACCCAGGCAGACAGTCACCATGTCTTTTGTTGAAAAATATAAATAACGGTTGCATTATTATAATGTTTTTTCTGTATCACAATAAGAAACACGTAAAGTAAACGTTGCGCGCTAAAAATACTTTTCGTGGTAGGTGCGCTATGGGTTCGGGGGGGTGGTATGGTTTGCGGGGGGGCTGATCTTTAATTTGTCACGGGGCCCATGTTTTCTGTTGGCGGCCTGCACTTACCCTCCCTCCAGCGACGCGGCGTCGTGAAACCCCCAGTCAAATGACGCCGCAGGGTCACGTGCCATGGCAATGTGGTATCACATGACCCCAACGAGTCATTTGACGCCGGATTCAAGCGGGGAAGGATGGTGGGGTGCGAGGTATTGTATCGTAGTCTTATTATATAGCGCCAAAAGTGTAATCAGCGCTTCACAAAGAACAGTACAGGGAATTATAATTATACAATAAGTGCAGCAAAAATCAGACAATAGGAAAGGAATCCCTGCCCCGAAGAGTTACAATCTAAGGTTTAATGGGAAAATACAGAGAACAGCAGGTGAGGGAGTAAGTGCTGTAGATGGCCAGTGCTTGGTCACAATGGGGTGGTAGGAGTGATGAGTGTAGGACAATAGCCATGGTCGAGGCTATGGTTTTTGGGGATGTTGATTTGGGGGTAAAATTTAAGGAAGGTCAGTGTTAAATTTAAAGGTTAACACCAATTTAAAGGGGAAGAGATGGCGGGAGGCATGAGTGAGATCAGGTGGTATGTGCTGCTTCAGGCTTAGGGGAGATCCCAGACCAACAGGAAGGAGTAGTAGAAGGGGATGTGAATGAGGATTTGTGTGGATTGTTTTTTATTGACGGGTAAGAAGCTGTTGGTAGACAGGTGTATAAATATGGTGCAGGTGGGGAAAGTTGGAGAGAGAACAGAGATGTTCATAAAGGATTAAGGAAACAGTAACCAGAAAAAGCAATAGGGAGGGCCTAGTGTGATGCAGGAGGTGCCAAGGTGAGGCAGACAGGGGAAACGTTGCGACCCCTGCTTGGATGTTTATCACAATACTTATATGGCTCCCTAGTGGTTTATAACTAAGCTAAAATATTTATGTTCAGTGGACATGTAGCTTTTTGGTTTGTTGCCTGTTTCTGAGAAACCAGAGTGGATTTTGGCAATGATTGCACAAATACTGTAAGTGATTCCACAGAAGAAATACATCAGTGGAGACCCACACAGGGAATTTTCAAAGTTGTCAACTTAATTGCCAAAGTTGTAATAAATGTAACGGGTGTTCCCCCAGCCGCTGGAAATTGTGGCATTCTAAGTATGTGGGTGCATGATACCTGCTAGAACAGGAGGCTGAGTCGTCCACCGATGGTAGACCCCTACATATTCATGCGCAGTGCAGCGCCTCCATCCAGTGCAGCAGCGCGTAGGCTCCAGGGAGATGAAGGTTACTCTCCCACGGTAGAACCGATTTACCTCTCTTCCCCCCCCATCCCTAGTAAGGTCACACACCAAGGCAGGAGGTTTATAACAGGAACGGTTTATTGTCTTCATGTTACAGCAAAGATACAAGGCAGGGTTCTGCCTTGATGCAATCTCTCAGCTACCACTGAAGGATGGTCCCTGGACCTTCACATACAGGTCAAAGGCACCGCAGCAGTCCCAGCTCTCCTCTAGCAGGGGCAGAGGTATGTCCACACTCGGCTCTCCCCCAGAGGGAGAGGACTAGAGAAGGCTAATAATCAGCCTCTCCAATGTGCGACCTGCCTTCCTCAAGGGGGAAGGCACTACACATTTGGGCGGTACCTGCCTTAGTGACAACCAGGAGGCGGGCATCAGTCTGTCTCATGATTGGTCATGCCAGGCCTGATGTCACCGCCTTCCGCGTCACTCAAGTGCAGCACAAGAAGGGGGGAAACCCCATATCAAATACTGGCAGCCTGATTGTACCAGGGCTGCCAGGAGAAGGGTAGAATAGTAGCCATAGGTTACCGGGTACATAAATGATGGTACCTTTTTTTCTACGCAGTGTTTGCTAGGACCAAACAGTGTGTTTAAAGATAACTAATTGATTGAAAAGTTCATAGGAACTTTTTGTGTGTGTGTGTGTGTGTGTGTGTGTGGGTGTGGGGTGTTGTGGTGTATAATCGGTGAGTGAATCAGACGATTTAGGGATTGCCACTTTAGACATGACAAAATGAAAGTGAAATAGAGATATGACTGATTAAAACACAAGGCTGATTCATCCTGTTATAGAGTGCACAGGGTGTGTAATTGTTATTTCCACCTTTGGATCCATGTACAGTAACCACTCAAAACATCACACTAGAAAATAGCCAAATACCCTGATAATGTGGACTATAAAAACATACATGTTCAAAATACCTCTAATGGAAATTCTGATAACAAATGTATGTGTTTTTTTTTTTTTTTGTTTGGTTGTGTCCCTCCCATACACCGGTCCCGGTTGTGTATATTGATTCACTTTTACATATTGTTAACTTCCACATATTTTTATGTAATCTGATTCATATAACCTTCAGGTTTTTTTGTAGTATTTCAAAGTTTTTATAATAAATTTTGTGTATACAAGTGTAGCCAGGTTCCCCAGAATGACCCTCACCTCGTTGTGTGGTAGGAGAGAGTCAGGAAGGTTGCAGGGAGCGCTCCGGTGCACCGGAGGCTCCGCGGCGGGCCGAGCGTCCAGGGTGTGCGCCGTTTCTGTATTTCAAAGGCGCAGTAGTCCCGTAGGCAATGGCGATATCAGAGGGTCGCGATCATGCGCAGCAAGTGGTTGCGCGACGAGCGCGAAGCACTGACCAACCAGAAGCGTTTACAGTAGGGGACTACAAGTCCCAGGAGCCTCAGCAGGACCAGGTGACGGACGGGAGCCAATAGGGCGAGGGAGACTGAGAGGGAGAGGTTAGGAGGTTGCGCAGGGGAGCATGTTGGGCAGAGAAGATCGGGAGGGGGACGAGGAAGGAGCTCAGCGTGTAGAGAGGAAGTAGCCTCTACCCTAAGCCCGTTTACCCCAGGCCCAGATAGCCTGAGGTAGTCAGTCAGAGTTAATGTAGGGACAGGCCCTAGATAGGAACCTGTCACGTTAGTGGAGTGAAGCTGCTAGAGATACAAGAGACTGTTCACAGCACCATTTCAGAGGTTTGGGACCAGACTCTTCAGGCATTCATCAGCCATCCGGGGGGGATCGCCCCGGAAGGTATCACCGGCAGCTCCGCGTCGTCGGATCTTTGCTGTTGTGAAGTCTGTTTGCGGGCCGCGGCTAGGAGCGCTCGGCAGGTAACATTTTTAGTGCACCAACTTAAGATCATTCATTACTAGTGCTGCGCAGTTAACACATACACTCCCCTGGGGGGGCAGGGGGGTATGGTGTGGGGTATTGGACACGGTTGTTGGGGAGCACGGTGAAGGTCGTGTGTCCTGCGAGACGTGTTATTGTGTTCCTTGAAGAGTAACAATTACTGGAATGATATGCATGGTTATGGTTTGCCGCTAGTAAAGCTACTGTTTTTTTATATGGTGTGTGAGTGTACTGTATTATTGTCCTGTGAGGAACAACTCCCGCTCTGCTGGGAGCCATACAGGTGGAGGCACTGCACTTGGTAAGAGATTATCCATAAATATATATATTGCCCCAGGCTCCGTGGCAGAGGCTTAGGCCCTGTGAGCCAAACAGGTTATACAGCATTGGTTAGTTTATACTGTATCAGAAGGAAACAGGGCTACACAAGTAAGATTTTTAACTTATTAGCTGTGGAAAACTAAAATGTCTGCAGATACAGTGGTGAGGTGATTATGTATTTTTATAAGTTTAGGTTGTATACAGACACATGTCACCTTCAAACCAACAGCTACGGCCCATCATTTTATAATCATTTCTTACATAGCCCCCCCCCCCCCCAATTTTTTTAGATTTAAGTTTTAAAACTTTGTACCATGTGTGGCATCTAGAAAATCCATTCCAGACATTACCATGACCAGGGTTGCAACATAATCTATGTCATTCAAGTACTTTATAAATCAACCGTTCCAATTAGCAGGTGGACATACATAATCTGAGCCATTTAATGCTTTTTTCCCCCCCATGCATTTTAAGCTTATAGGTTTCAAATGTTGGATAAATGGAACCTCAGCATGGCGCACCTTATTCTGCCTGCCCATCCCTCCTGGTCTCCTACTCTCATGCTTTTGTGAGCATTCGTTGCATGATAAAACGGGGGTGATTATGTGTGTGAAGAGGGAAACGCCAGGTAGACGGCCACCTTTTAAGGAATTTAAGAGAACATGAATCTCATCTCTGGTGTCTGAGGACAATATTAGCGATTTTATGCAAGTGCAGTGTTTTGGTATTAGTAAGTCGATCTGAAATATAATTTTTCACATGCAAAAGTATGTTGTATTTTTTTTTTATCTTGTGAAACTGAGCATGGTCTTTGCACTGAAATATTCTTTATTATTAGCTTTTTTTTATTTTTTATTTTTTGTTAAGACTATCTCTGAAAGGTTGAAGTGCACGGGTGTTGTTTTTTCCCCAGAAGCCGTAGTGTGATAACAATCTCCAACTTTTCTCTTTTCCTTCTTTAGGCAATGCGGCTGTACTACTGATAATCTACTGCACAGAATCCTTTGGCAACTGGTTATCTCTATGTGATCCTGAGCGTCCTGGGACGGAGCTGATACTATCTCTGATATTCCTTACAATTTACACAGGTGAGAAACTGCTAGCATTGCTCTCCTGGGAAATCACCTCTTCAAAATGGCTTTTAAACTCCTATATCTTACGACATGTCACGATACCTTGCAGACCTATGGGGTGTTTCATTGCAGCCACTTTGTTCCCGCTTAACATCTGCACTTATATTTGTTGACTCTGTACAGCCCAAAAAAAGTCAGCAGGAAATGTTACCAATTGAAAGTACGTCATTAAGTCGCGATGTTTGCTTGGAACACAAAATATTGAATAGCGTGAATAAAAGAAAGAATGCAACCAGGAATGCGTTCACTAAAATTCCCCCTGGCCTTTGAAGGCTGCATGAATTGAATGCTATGAAAATGCACCTAAAACAATTTGAAAAATCTTACGAAGTTCTGGTATATGTACATGAGCTACAACATTTACCCCTTTTGATGTTGTTTTTTCTTTTGTTTTACATGTCCCCGCCCTTCTTAAGCCACTGGGTTTAAAAAACAATGTTTCTTTATTTTCCTGCACTAGGCCAGCCATTCTTTTACATCCATGGAATGACAAGTGTTCCTCCTCCTGATGATGATGGTTTTTTTTCTTTGATGTCCGTTCATGCCCTCTCAGGGATGTTATCTGTAGGGATGAAGATTTTTTTTTTTTTTTTTTAGCCTCCTTCTACTATTACCATGCTTAGAATATGTCCCTCAGGTTATTTAAAGGCCCAGGAGCAGTTCTTTAAATTGTGATGATGGATACATTGAAATGTTTGTCTTGTTACCTCATCAAATTCCTATTGCCCTTCTTTCTCTATTTTGTTTCTAAACTAGTTCCACACTCGAGGCCCTAATAAAGGGGATAGCAAGAAATTGCTACCTCCTTTCAGCCAAACATTAGGGGCCCACTCTCCAAAATCAGATGTGCTAGTTTTGGAAGAGTTCTGCAAGAGTGCACACCACAAGTCTGCATAATGGATCCACTTTCAATTTTAGAACATATTGTTTGAGAATAGGGAATGTTATGGATTCATTTAAAACGGACTTGTGTATTCCCGCAGAAAGTCTAATCGGTGTCTTCATAGTTATTTAAGCCATCAAGTTTACTAGATGTTAGAGGACACTGACAACCGTGTCTGTGTCATCTCAGGTGTTGGCACATAGGAGCTGACCATGTCATTTCATATTAGGCCACGGACTGGTAGGCATGTGGTATTTCGAAAAATATGTATATATATTTTTTTAAGTCTCTTGATGAAAGAAAAGTTGGCTTAATACTGTAGTTTTAACTGTTTCCTTTCCTTTTGTATTTTAATTAGTTTGTTCAGGTCAGATGATGTTTGTGGTATATAAAATCAAACAGTTGACAACTCCAATACAAGCAAATGAGATTTGAAGGATGAGTCAATTAGTGTTTTGCCTCTTACAGAAATTGGAAACTAATGGAGAAGTAAATGTCAGTTAGGGAATTTTTGTAAAACCATAATCCAGGGGTGCAAAAACTTTTTTTGCTGCCGCCCCCCTCGCTGCTCTCCTCTGTTTGTTGGCCCCCCTCCTTACCTCACGCAGCGTCAAATGATGCCATCGGGGTCGTGCGACGTAACATTACCATGGCAACCGTGAGATCACATGACCCACAACGTCATTGACGCCACATTGCCATAGTCACGCGTCTGAAAAGGGACTGAATCTCAGTTAAGTAGAGATTGCAGAGGCTCGCACGGTCCCCCTAGCATTTAATATAATCTAAATGCCTTGGGGATAAGCGCGGGACTCTGCAACCAACCGCGCCCCCCAGTTTGCGAAAACCGCTGATTAATCAACAAACAGTAGCGTTGAGGAAATACCTGCAAATTGTATGGCACAGTGACCCTTTCACATTATAACCAGTGCTCGACAAATCACCCAAAAATCTACCGCTCAACAAAAAAAATCTACTCGCCACCTAGTCCCGCCCCCAACCCCGCCCCCGCCCTAGTCCCGCCCCCAACCCCGCTTTAAAAATAAATAATAAATAAAATACATTAATAAATTCCTAGTCAGAACATTCGTTTTGGCAAATGTATTTATTACATTATACTACAATTAGTCCTTGTTAAGTGTTGTGTCTGTGTGTGTGTGAGGTACACTGGCGACACACTTTATTGAAGTGTGGCCAGTTCCGCAAGCCGGGAGATTTCCGGCTTGCAAGTGGCAGCCCCTCGGGTGCCGCGCGTCTCCGATGCGCGGTCACGCATCATGCGCGTGGTGGAGCTGGAGCGCGTAGGGAGGAGGGCCGGGGGGGTAGGAGAGGGTGCGCTGGGGACGGGGAGGGCCCGGGGTGAGGGGGAGCGGACCCGGCAGCTGGTAGGGAGAGCGCCCCGATCGGAGGGCGCTCTTCCGCTGCTTGGGCGCGCGCCCGGCACCCTCCGGCCGCGCGCCCAGGATACTGCTGTGGCCGAGAAACGGGACAAATGCTCGAATAAAATCGGCCGCAGAGCAGTAAGTGTATAAATGTCGGATCTAGAAATAAAAGCCACAGGTGAATGACTAGTTTCCTGAACCCCTTAAACAGTGTCTGGACGTCCCGCTTCACAAATCTAAAGCAGCAATCCGCCTGGGATCTTACCTGATCGTCCGAGTCCCTCAATGTCCAGGTACCCTCATTCCCGCAATGTTTACATTGGAGGGGATGTGTTCCCTACCTGTCTTCTGGGTTAGGGGGGGTTCCGATGTCTTCCATGTGAAGCTTGAGTCAGATCTGGAAGAAAGCAGGTAAGTTATTTTGGTGGAGTATAGGACAGTTAAGATATATAGGGTAAATAAGATATCCAGATACGAGAGGGGGACGAGAGGGAAGAGGGCAGGGAGGGGATGAGGGAGGGGCGGGGGAGAGAGGACAGAGGGGGGCAGGTGAGATTGGGGGGGGGGGGGGGTACCTCTGGTGTCCACACTATCATATCTGTATATCATACCACACACACATAAAAAACACTCCCACAATACAAACCAATTACACACACACTCCCCCACCCAATATATCACACACCTCCACACCCATAATATACACACACACACAATCACTAACTACAACACTACCCATAGACACACATCCTCCCCACATAAAACACACTCCCACAATATATACACACCCACATGATACACATCCTCACACATATGACACACACACCCATGCAATATACAACACAACACACACCATGCATATACACACACACACACACACGACAGGGGGAAGAAGAGGTAAGGCAGCAGGACCGAGCACCACCACTGCCACGCCTCGTAACCCCCCCCCTCCCCGTGCACCATCTCCAGCACTGGAGATGTCGGGGACAGGGAGAGAAAGGGGGAAACACCCCGCACTGCAATCCCTGCCGCGCGGGACGCGGGGACAGGGAGAGAAGGGGGAACACCCGCACTGCAAATCCCGGCCCCGCGCGGGGACTCGGGGACAGGGAGAGAAGGGGGAACACCCGC
>WSYH01013171.1:0-17533 GCA_036426205.1 Ascaphus truei
GTGAGGCTTATAATGTTATGATTATAGAATGTGTTTATTTTAACGTAACACAACATATGGATGAACATAGATCACCATGCACATGTTGGTGATATGGCCATATTATATAGCACTTGACAAATGATGTTGCCTCATATAAATGTCACAAACAGATAACATGGTTTGTGAAGTAATGGCTCACAAATTAGGCTGTGAAAATTATAAACTTTGCACTATGTATAGGTCACTATGAATGTTGACATCTCAAATACAAATATTTCTTTAATATTTAGGAAATGCATATATTACTACACTAATGTTCGTATTTTATGTTCAACATTACATACACACACAAATGTTGTGCTTTGAAAAATGGAGTACATTGGTATAGTAACATTTATTTAAACATAGTGTTTCTTTCATGTGCTTCAAAAATGGCCTATCACCACCATTCATTATGTTAATATATTACATGTTAACCATGTTTGCATAAAATGTGTATGTAAACATTAGTTATGCATGAAACGACAGTGGGCACAATAGTGTAGGGCGGCTTGCACTGAAAATGAGGTAGTTTGTGCTTAACTCTGCTTGTATGGTCTTCTTTCTGCACACAGACACTGCCAACCCATCTTGTCGTACATTATGTTTTTTTTCTCAACTGTGAAGAGAAGCATGGGTGTATTGACTTCAAACCAATAACTATTAGGTGTGTGTCTGTGTATGTGTTGTGTCTTGTGTGTGTGTGTGTCTGTGTTGGATGTTAATCATGTTTGTCAAAATGGTGGTTAAACAGTCTCCAAAACTTTGTGCTTCTGTACTCTCAATGTTGTCACTTGCACTGTTGATCCTTTTAAAATGTATACACACAAGAAAATAAACACACACATTTTGATAATCCAGGCACCCCAGTTGGTTGTGAAATGATGCAGGCAGCCTGTGTTTTGGCTTTCAGACTTGGTGATGTCACTGCTAGCACATCCAGCAGCATAATGTGCAAAGGAAAGATGTCAGTACAATGTAGACATTTGTTTTTTATGCAATCCCCTTTCTAGATATGTTGATTATTTATGTTGCAGGGAGGTTTCAGAATAACTATTTATGATAATGGTTATGTGCATATAATTTTCAATCAAGACACATGTCACCATTCACTCAATTAATCATGTTTAACTTTGCTGAATAATGCCACAGAGAATGCTATTGACAAAGGTTTTTGTTTTAGAATAATTTTTATTATGTAAAATCTCATAGTTTTTAAAAACACATGCTGACATTAAAACATGTTAACAATGTCAAATGTTAATTGCAATTTTAATCTTTATACATAGAAATTGAATCTCCTAAACATACACAGTCCAGTATTAACGAAGCACATCAATTACAACATGCCAGGAATTAACAAGACAGTTTGGCAGCAATTGATGCATCAGAATCAAGGATGATATTCATCCAAAATACCCACCATCAGGAACTAATGGAGTACACAAAACTTGGCATCAGAAATGCGGCAAATGAAATAGATCATCATAAAAATCCAGAAGAATTGCATACTGCTCACACACTTTATTCGAGCAAATGACCAGTTTGTACCTGGCAATACCTGGAATTGTGCCGCTCCTCACCTCTGACAAGCCCGTTGCATTTGCCTCCAGCCACGGTTCATGCCTGGCTGACGGGCAGCTGACTGTTAAATGATAATGATCAGGAGTTAATAGGCTGCAATGCTTCGCGTGTCCACCAGATGGCATAAATTCATGAATTGTAATGCAGTATATATATACGTACTGTATATACACAGTATATATATATATACTGTATACAACTACCCATAACCCCTAAATACAGTACTGTACAACATCAGTACAGTATATGCACTACATAAATGATACTACTGTATGGGCGGCGCGGGGCGAGTGTGTTTTCAGCAGAGAGAGAACTGCTGCTCTCTCTCTGGCGCAACATCGGCACATAAAATTATTTGAAATACATTTTTATTATAGTGTAGATGTGCAGGGGGTCTCCGGAGCTGAAACCGCGTTGGTTTCAGGTCTGGGTACCCCTGCTCCCAGAGATACAGCCCCGTTTATGAGGTGCCGGTATCCCTCTGCTTGGTTTAAAGGTCCCGATCACGTGATCGCGCCTGTAAACCCCAAGCAGACGAGGCATAAGGCACCCCCCTAAAGGGCCTTATCTCGGGGAGCAGGGGGTCCCCAGACCTGAAACCGTGCGGTTCTGCTCCGGAGAACCCTCTGCACATGTACCGTAATAAACACACATACGTATATACGTAAATAAACACCGTTCTCACCTACCTTAGCTATGGCGCTTATGGGTAAAGAAGCAGCATTTCTGTATTTTAATAATATTGTACAGTGAGCAGGGGGTTCCTGAGCAGCAAATTAATGCTCAGGGACCCCCCTGCTCTGCTCATAGTATTAAAAATACGCCAAATGCTGCTCATTTACCACTAGGCGGATAGCCGCTAAAGGGCAATGAAGGGGGGTTCCACCCAGTGCCCGCTTTAATTGTGTGTAGTGGGATGGGTGAGGGGGGATGTGGCCCTTGGTGTGATTTAGGACTGCGAGCGCGGGGTTGCGGGGTGCACTAACCCCTTCACAACCGTAGCAGTTTAATACGCTACGGTCATGAAGGTTAAGGCCCTCCCGGCTCTACCCCCCGGCAAGCCCTAACAAGCACCTTGCGGCTAATACGAACCAATCCCCACCCCGCGTACCCACATAAAAAATCACACACAGCAGCACGCACATAAATAATGAAATATGAAGTCTAAATAAATAAATGACAATAAATACATTATGAAAACTTTATTGATAGTGTAGATGTGCAGGGGGTCTCCGGAGCTGGAACCGATTTGGTTTCGGTCTGGGGACCTCCGATGCTCCGGATACAGCCCCCTTAGAGGTTGCGGTATCCCTCGCTTGGTTATAAAAGGGGCCTCGATCACGTGATCGCGCCTGTAACAACACAGAGCAGAGGATACCGGCACCCCCTAAAGGGGCCTGTAATCTTGGGGAGCAGGGGGTTCCCCAGCCTGAAAACCACGCGGTTCACTCCAAGACCCTCTGCACATCACACTATATAAAAATGTATTTTAAATGTATTTATTTAATTACATTTATTTATTTATTTATTTAGATGTATTTATTTAAATGTCTGCGGCTTTTTGTCACAAAGTCCTCAAACTCAACACCAAGGCCCCAAACACCCCCCCTCACCCCCGCTCCCACCCCCCAATTACAAAAAATTCACGTGCACAGCACCCCACAATTAATAAATATAATGCTAAAATAAAGTAATAAATATACATGAAGAGAAATAAATATTATATGATATATATACCAGTATATATATAATAACATCCCTATACATATACAGTATATTACTGTGTATGATATAACGTATACATACATATATATAATATATATATTAATATATATATAATATATATATAATCATATATAGATATAGATATGATATATACAGTTGTATCATATTAACACACAGTATATACACACACATGATGAACCAATATACAAATACACTGTACTGTAGAAGTGGTCTTACAAAATCATACTGTCCGACAAAAACGCTTCGCTAGATAAGACAATAATAATAATCCATTTAAACTCCTAACGGACTGTACAATAAAAAACAAACATTCCAATACACATTACATGCCCGCATTTACATTGTATAAATGATGACTAAATCTATCACCAATCACATCGCAAATGATGTTAACAATATAATTGCAAAGCTACTGTACAGTAAATACAACACTGTCCAAACAAGTATCACTATTTTTAACCAATAAAGTAAACAAAAATCAATAGTATACGTAAGTACCAACCGTAAACACAATTTAACAACCAAAGCAACCATACAATACCAGGAAATTACATCTATTCTATTGTAAAAACCTTATACATTAACAACCAGCATTGCAATAAACAAAATACAAAGGATGAAAACATACAGTACACCCCTGAGTACTCACTGCCTTCGAGGTAATCTGTTTAAAGCCCCTCCCCCCTAATGTTTCGTGTTAAACAGATACACTGAAGGGAGCAGAGATGTAAAATTCGCCCCGTCCAGCCTTATGTTCTGTTTAAAGCAGATGATTACCACTGAAGGCAGAGAGATATTAACCAGAAACATTAGGGAGGGAGGGAGGGTCTTTAAACAGATTACAACTGAAGATGCAGAAGAGATAGCTGAAGCCCCCCCCCCTCCCCAATGTTTATGTGTTAAACAGATTACACGAAGGCATGAGGACTTTACAGAAACATTAAGGGAGGGGGAGGGGGTCTTTAACACAGATTACACACACTGAGGCAGAGAGAGTTTTCTGTTACAGTAAATCTCCCCTCCCTGCATTGCTGTACGGTTCCATGTGATGTTAAATGTGGAGAGGGGGGGACCCAAGTGTGCATAATGTGGGGCTATCCTACACCCCACCCCCACCCAATCCGCCACAACCCACCTGGGCGACGCACCTTACCGGTACCCCACCACGCCCACCCCCCAATCGCTGGGCCATGGCCCCTCCGCATTTTGCAAAAGAATCCAGAGACAAATTAAAACATATCCAAAGTCCATGTCCCGCTAGCCACCTTAATCAACATAGAGTTATTGAAACCGCTACAGTCATGAAGGGCGTTTAACCCACCCTCACGCGCACCACTCGGTATGCCCTACATTACCCTCCCACACATTCAGTGAACCACCCCCCCGCGCCCTCAGCCCAACCCCCCCCGGCCCAAACCGTCATACCCACAAGGGGAGGCCTACCCACAATACCGTTGGGGAAACACCCCACCCCAGTACCACCCCCAAATAAAACGAGTACATGCCCAGCAATAACCAGCATTGATATTTATAAACTATTACCCACCCCCTGTGCCCCCCCCATAAATACAAGATTTATCCTTTACATACGGGGTAATCAAACGACAGGCCACTGCAGTCCCCCACACTAAGTCCCCCAGGTGTGCGGCTGGCAGGGCACCTGGCAGACCTACTTTGATATACCAGCCAGCCGCTTTTATTAACATACAAACAGGGTTTGGAGGCCCTGGAGGTGGATCCTGCCCATCACCACTCGGACACCGAAGGTGGTTCCTTCTTCGTTGGTCCAGCTGTGGGCGCAGACACAATTGGGTCTTCCACTGGGAGGCCAACAAGGATTCATGTCTGGAGCGCCCGGGTCAAACCCATGGGTCAGTTGTCCTGTGGGCCCTAGGGTGGTTCCGCACGGGGTCTAGGGGAATCACGTGTGGGCTCACTAACGGGTCCGCGGTGGCCAGCCCCAGAGAAAGTGGGGACCACCTCATCATCCCCGCACGCTACGGGTCGTCGGTGCCCCCACCACAGAAGTGGGACCCACACATCGTATCCCCGCAGACACGGGTCTGCGGTGGCCTCCCACAGAAGTGGACCACACATCATCCCCGCATGTGGTCACCCGTGTAACGCACAGCCGAACCTTGGGATAACCCGAGGATACGCCACAGGTGGTCTCCATAGGCACCCACGCAGGCACCCGGAAATCAAACCCTGATGTAAAAAAAATAAACCTGGCCTATACATTCATACATTACAACAAAACCTCCCCCCAAGCACCTACAAGTACAATAATGTGCAAAACAACTATTATCACGATATGGATAATGATTAATTGACCATATTAAACATTAACTTAGGCATATACAAATAAATAATAGCTACTACCGACCTCAAATCGAATAGTTCCGTTTCCACAAAATCCTTGTCTTGCCCCAACATAGCATAGCACAATACAAGCCACCATACATTGCACATGCATTCAGCATATATAACCCCTTAACACAACCTTATCAGCTAATAACCGCCCACAGGTAATTAGTGGTTAAGCCCACACAGTGAACCAGAGTTACCCCCATTCACCCATGATTTGTCTGTGGCTTATCATGACAACTATATATATACTATACTGTATAGAACTACAGAGGACAAGAGAGACAGAGAGAGAGAGGCGATTGTCAGTCTAAAATATACTATATCTACTATATCTATTATATAGTATATATAGACACACGTTATATACCACCACTGATACCAATACCAGTACAAATCATGGTTGAAGGGGTATCAAAAGCATACTGCCCTACAACCAAACACTTCTCCATACAGACACTAACATTTAAAATCAATTTCCTTAAAATAAAATCCTAACTGATCTCACAATCTACTGTATACTCCATCACAAACCCAATGAAAAACCTCACATTCCATATATATGATGCATAAAATCTATGCCACCATATACATTTTGCAAATGAATGCAACCAAGTAACACAATCAAAACCAATACCTGCAATTACATTTCAGATATCATTAACCCCTTAAACACCTTACAGATAATAACCGCAAGGTGATTAAGGGGTTAAGCCACACAGGCCCGTACCCCCACCCTCACCCTGATTTGGTACTGTGGCTTCATCATGCAACTATATATATACTGTATATATATACAGGACATAGAGAACAGAGAGAGAGAGAGAGTATATACATTATATATATATATATATATACACGTTATATACACACCCATGATAAACCAATATACAGTACAAATAATGTAGAAGGGTTATTCAAAAGCACTGTCTACAACCAAACACCCTTCTCCACATACACACTAAATTAAAATATCAATCATTCCTTTAATTCATAACTGATCTCTCAATCTAATCATCACTAACCTCTGAAAAGCCATTAAAACAACTTCATTCAAATATAAATGATGCCTAAATTCTATGCACCATATACATTCTGCAATTAATCAACCAGTACAAAACTCATAGCAATCATTATTTACATCCTAAAAGGAAAATTCCACTAGATCCCGAACAATAAAACCATAACAAATTCACGCTAGACAGAACAATTAAGCCTTTGAAAAAATATAGTACCGACAAAACTACAACCTTTGACCAACCAAGCCTATCGCTGACCTTCCCTTCCTCAACACCACAATACAATACCAAGGAATACATCATCTAATTTAAAAATACTTAAACTCACAATAAGCATACTGTAGCAGCATACACAAATAATTTAAAACACATCTAATCCAGCTTTTAAAACAACACTAATTTCTTACCGTACCTGTATACTGTGTATGTATGTATCTTATCTCTCTAGACATATATACATACTACATACAGTGGCAAGAAAATGATATACCACCAAAAAAAAAAATACACATGTTAAAAAACCTTTTGAAAAATTACAAAATTAAATAAATACATTTTTTTTACTGTAGTTCACTTACCATTACTTACCTGCCCCCACGACTCCCTGTTGCGCAGCTACTCACGAACCCATCCAACGATCAGGAACCCCATAAATAAACCTAAAATAATAACATTAACTAAAAATCCAAACATACCACGGTTCTTCTATCTACTAATCCACTTCATCTGTGTTTTTCTTTTCTTTCTATCTCCTTCCAGCGGGTGCGGGGCGGGGTCTCTTTTCTCCCCATCTTGCGGCCAGCGCCTGGTCTTCTTCTTCTTTTCGGGCGGAGGTCCCTTCCTCCGCGCGTCTGGCTCAAAATGAGACGACATAGGCTTTAAAGCCTATGACGTCACATTTGCGTCATGGTTCCCACGGTCCTGATGGGCTTGAAAAACCATGTGTTTTGGCCGACAAAAAAAAAATTGATGACGTCACTTAAAGGGAATGAAAGCACAGCCAATAGAATGGCTTTGCTTCAATTGCCTTTAAGATGACGTTGAAAAGGCACATGGCCGCCCTCACATGGTAGGGATAAAGTTCGCTATGGTAATGAACAGCATTTCGTGTATTTTTAAAATATTGTAGCAGGTAGCAGGGGGGGGGGTCCTGAGCATTAATTTCTGGCTAGGAACCCCCTGCTTACTTACAATATTATAAAATACAGAAATGCTGCTTCTTTATCATAGCGCATAGCCGCTAAGGTAAAGACGAGTGTTTATTTACTGTATATACTGTATGTGTTTTATTTATACTGTACATGTGCAGAGGGTCTCCGGAGCAGAACCGCACCTCATAAAGGGGGCTGTATCTCGGGGAGCAGGGGGGTCCCAGACCTGAAACCAACGCGGTTCAGCTCGAGGACCCCCCTGCACATCTACACTATCATAAAAATGTATTTAAAATGGTATTTATTGTCATTTTTTATTTATTTATTTGGATTTATTTTATTTTTTGGCGGCTGCTGTGTGTGAGTTTTTTTTTATTGGGGTAGCGGGGTCGGTGAAGGGGGTATTAGCCCAATGGTGCTTTTTAGGGCTTGCGGGGGGGTAGCGGGAGGGCTTAACCCCGTCATGACCGTAGCGGTATTAACTGCTAGGTTGTGAAGGGGTTAGTGCACCCGCAACCCCCCAAGTCCTAACTCACACCAAGGGCCAAATACCCCCCTCACTACCATCCCCACTACCCACAATAAAGCGGGCCGGTGGGTAACCCCTTCATTGCCTTAGGGCTACCGCTATGGTAATGAAGCAGCATTTCTGTATTTTTAATAATATTGAGCAGGACCGGGGGGGTCCTGCAATTAATTTCCTGGCTCAGGGAACCCCCTGCTCACTGTACAATATTTTAAATACAGAAATGCTCCTTCTTCCATAGCGCATAGCCGCTAAGGTAAGAACGAGTGTTTATTTACTATATATACTGTATGTGTTTTATTTATCTGTACATGGCAGAGGGTCTCCGGAGCAGAACCGCACTGGTTTCAGGTCTGGGGACCCCTGCTCCCGAGATACAAGCCCCTTAGGGGGTGCCGATCCCTCTCTCTGCTTGGTTTACAGGCCGCGATCACGTGATCGGGCCCTTTAAACCAAGCAGAGGGATACCGCACCTCAATAAAGGGGCTGTATCTCGGGAGCAGGGGGTCCCCAGACCTGAAACCAATGCGGTTCAGCTCCGGGACCCCTGCACATCTACACTATCAATAAAAATGTATTTAAAATAATTTTAATGTGCCGAAGTTTGCGGCAGAGAGAGAAGCAGCGGTTCTCTCTCTGCTGCAAACCATCTCGCCCCCCGCCGCCCATACAGTAGTACATTATGTATGTGCGCATATCAGTACTGTATGTGAATGTACTGATGTTAGGGGTTATTAGGGTATGTTGTTTATACAGTATATTATATATATATATATATATATATATATATATATATATATATCTCTATTATCTATATATCTATTCTACAGTATCTATCCTGCATTACAATTCATTATAGGGGACGGCTTCAAAGAGAACAGCTCGCAAGCGCCACCATGTGTTTTTACACGGCATTGCAGTATTTCAGCCAGCCGGAATAAAATGCTTAAATCCCTGCCGGGAAAATAATGCTATACACTCCGGCAGAAAACGATCAGAAACCTGAATACACCCGGGTATACCCGAATTCGCGGGACTAGCCGAGCGAGAATAAAGTTTGTCGCCACTTTATCATGAATAAGACATTCAAAACACTTGTGAACACTCTACTACTAGTGAATAATCTTCTACCAGAGTCTACAGGAAATGAAGGGCAGTTTAGCGGCAACAATGAAGGCTCTTTCTATGCTGGCATTTTGTCACCAGAAACGGAGGTGTTAAATGTATCGAGTGATGACATATCCGAAGTAAGAAGCTTTAATCTTGAATCACCAATGAGGGTTGAACAAATGCAGACATCTAGTACAGATGATAATCTTCAAGAAGCACCTAAAAGGTCAAAAAAAAGGAAATTATCAAATACTGAAACAGAACTAACTTCCCTTGGCTGTAAGACATTGTCCAATAATGGTCAACACTATACCCATGCACAAGGTACACCTGTCTTTAAGCAGCCACAAAGTCTTCAAGCCTATACCCAGGCACAAGGTACACATGTCTATAACCAGGCTACAAATCTTACACTGTCTACCCAGCCTAAAGTGCACCTGTCTTTACCCTGGCCTAAAGTGCACCTGTCTTTACCCAGGCCCAAAGTGCACCTGCCTTAACCCAGGCTTAAGTGCACCTGTCTTTACCCAGGCCCAAAGTGCACCTGTCTTTACCCAGGCCCAAAGTGCACCTGTCTTTACCCAGGCCCAAAGTGCACCTGTCTGTACCCAGGCCCAAAGTGCACCTGTCTATAACCATCTTCCAATTGTTCCAGTGTCTACCCAGGCCCAAAGTGCACCTGTCTGTACCCTGGCCCAAAGTGCACCTGTCTTTACCCAGGCCCAAAGTGCACCTGTCTTTACCCAGGCCCAAAGTGACTCCCAACTGCACCTGTCTATACCCATCCTCCATTGTTCCTATCTACCCAGGCACAAAGTAGCCACACTGTCTTTACCCAGGCCAAAGTGTGCACCTGATCCTATAACCATCCTCCAATTGTTTCTAGTGATCTACCCATGCCCAAAGTAACACCTGTCTGATACCCTGGCCCAAAGTGCCCTGCTTTACCGCATGGCCCAAAGTGCCCCTGTCTTTACCCATGTCCCCAATTGCACCTTGGGGGGGTTTTTCTATAACCGATCCTCCAATTGTTTTTCCAGTGTCTACCCAGCCAAGTGCCAAACCTGTCTGTTAAAACCCTGGCCCAAATGACACCTGTCCTTTACCCAGGCCCCAAAGTGCACGCTGTCTTTACACCAGGCCCAAAATGTCCCCTTTGCGAAAAAAAAGGGATGATAGCCAGCCAGCTAAAACTGTGAAACAAAAAATTAGTCAAGTGAAATCAGTGCACCGTGATTAACAATCCGATTGGGACCTTATATGTGGTCTTGCACTAATCGTGGCTGGCACAGCCCTTTCTTGGGGTGAGCTCGCCACCCCAGACACTAGACAAAACAACAAAAACAGGCGCACAACGACACATAGGTATTAAAGATATAAATTGTGACTTTATGTTAAAAATTAAATTTTTCTGCGTCCATCCAATAGAATAAAACAAGCAGTTCTTGTTATAGGTTACTACCCCAAACCAGAGAAGACACTGTGCACACCAACGCAGATGGACGCTACTCAGCTGCAGGAGTGTCGCACAGTGTCATCTCCTGGTGTGGGATAAACTATAATACCTACAACTGTCTTGTATTATTTCCTATTGAGTACGCAGAACTATTTATTTTTAACCATAAATATCACATTTTATACTTTAAACACTCTAGTGCGTTGTGCGCCTAATGTTCTCTATTGTTTATTTGTCCAATGTGCACCTGTACTTTACCCAGGCCCAAGTTGGGCGACCTGTCTATACCACCCTCACAATTGTTCCAGTTTGTCTACTACCCATAATAGCCCAAAGTGGACTTTTCTTAAACCACCTCATTGTTCCAGTGTCTCCACAGGCACAGGTAACACAGTCTATAACAGCCCGCAATTCCTTCCGTGTTACCCGGCCCAAGTGGACTTTTCTTAACCATCCTCCACATTGTTCCAGTGTCTACCCAAGCCCAAGGTACACATGTCTTAACTAAATCCCAATTCTTTCAAGTGGTCTACCCAGGCCCAAAGTGGACTTGTCAATAACCAAGCCGTCCAATTGTTCCAGTTTCTACCCGGCACAGTACACTGTCTATAACATCCCCAATGTTTTCCAGTGGTCTCCCCGCACAAGGTACACATGTCTATAACCACCTAGCCTCCAATTGTCCAGTGCTCTACCCAGGCACAAGGTACACAAAAAAAATGTCTAAACCGGCCTCAAATTCTTCCAGTGTCTACACCAACCCAAAATGGACTTGTCTATAACTCCTCCAAAGTGTTCCAGGTGTCCTACCCCGGCACAAGGTACAGATGTCCCTATAACCAGCCTCAATTCTTCCAGTGCTACCCGGCCCAAAGTGGCACTTTTTCTTTTAACCATCCTCCAATGGTTCTAGTGTTTACCCAGGCAACAAGGTACACATGTCCTAATAATCAGCCTCAATTCTTCCAGTTTTCCCTAACCCAGGCCCAAAGTGGCCCTTTGTCTATAACCAGCCCTTCCGAACTTCTTACAGTGGTCTACAAACGCCCCTAGAGCCGAGTGGTCAGCACAATTGTTCAGACCACCCAAATGCAGCAGATCAATTACCAACCCGAAAAAATAACAACTAAAAAAGAGGTTTTAAAGCCACAACCATTAAAAGTGAGCCATAACAGGCAAGTCTTAACTCAGTTCACAAATTAAAAAGACAAAAATAAAAATAATTTTTAATAATCTAATAGATCTTTTTGTGTATTGTTGTTATTCACAAAATACTTTCATGTTGCTATTGATGTTTTGTTTTAAGTGTGTGGTGAATAGGTTTGTAGCTCAACATTGCCATATTTTTTGCATTAAACTGTGTAATGCATATATGGTGACACAACAAACAAACAATTTAGAAAAAAACAAAGACTACGCCCACTCAACCCTAACCCACACACCCCCTCACACCCCCACCCAGGCACACCGCCTCCCCTGCCCTCCCTCTCTGCACTCGCTCAAACCCCCCCCCGACAGCCCCACCACGAGCCCGGCTCAACCGAAGGGCGGCACCGACGTTCCGATAACGCGGCACCCCGTAGACGATGGTTCGGCGCCCGCCATCCCTACCCGCTGTTCCCGGCAAAGCATCTAGTAGACACACAACTATGAGCCCCGCACTCGCAGCGGGCACCGAGACGTCCCCGACGTAGCACTAGAGGCAGCGCCCCGCCTATGCGCAACCCGACATGGACTTCATCCACAGTAAGAGAACAACGGAGTTAACTTCGGCAGGGGCCCCCGCGACGTCTACAAAACGCCCCCGCTCCCCTAACGCCGGAGCGGTCCCCCAAGATCCTGACCGGAAATACTTCCACACCCAATCGACCTCCCCGCACTGCGCGTCCCGCTGTCGTACACCCGGTCGTTCGTTCGCTCACGAGCGAGGGCACGGACCGCAACAATATAACAGGCCGCCCGGCCCCTGCAGCCCGAGGACGGCCCACCGGCAAGACAGCAACGACCATCGGCTCCAACCTCTGCTTGGGCCAACAGTTGAGGCGCACGCACACCACGAACACACCACCACCCCCGCACTTAACTCCAAGCGGGTATTACTGTGTTTCTAAGATACCGCCTGCGATCTAAAAAAACGACCTCCCTGTCCACACCCACTAAAGGGAGCCCTTGACCGATTCCGTGGGTGCTCACAAACGCGCGCGACCCCCTTATGGACGGGTCAGCACCGGAGGATGTCAGCCGATCTGGGAGGAAACAACCTGTTTTTTGTTTTTTTGTAATTTAATGACATTCTACTTGTGGTAAAGGGTATAATATATAAATGTACATACAAATGTAGCCAACACTCATTTGCACATAGACTACTTTAATGCCCAACATTTCCATTCATGTGTCTAGCTACATGATTATTAAATAATTATGTACATACATAATTACTCAATACAAATGCTAGTACACAGTGTTCAAAAGTACATATAGTTCACGTTAGATGAAATTATACCATCATTTATTTGCCTTTGAACATTAATATGTACATTCATTAATAGTAGCCCTAATATGCAACATCCACACTTTATGTATAATGTCATTATCATACTTACTACATTTGAAATTATGTTTCAGAGTTTAGCTTTTAGAAATGTGTTGATTGAATGAAATGTATTATAAATGTGTGTGTGTACATATAGATATATATATAGACATATAGATACATATTGTGACATAGTCCAAAGATGTTAGGCAGCTTTCTGCCCCATTTTTAGGTCAGAAGTGCAGGAATAGTTAAAATGATCCGTTCCACAGCTTCCCATTACTCAGGCACTGGATGGAAAATCCAGACCACAGATTACAATGGCTCTAGTTCTCCCTCACTGCTCTTCTAATCACATGCACAGGTATTAGAGCAGAGAGGTTTTGCATTTCACTCTCTCTCCCTTAGAGCCTGGAGGCTGGGGGTATCGCTGCCTCCCCTGTTTCCAGTTTCGGGTGGACGGCCCCTCAAGTATCACAGTACAGAGGATTGCCTGGACATGGTGACGAGTTCCCACCACGAAACAGATAAGACAAAACAAATGGTTATTGTGTTGCTAAAAGACTGCTGTATCTAGTGACCCTAAATGAGAGAGCATTGTTTTAAGCTGGGGAACCAGGTTAGTTGGCCAGCAGCTGTTAGAGAGACTTATTCTGATGTGTTAGATCCCGAAAGGGATAGGATTTTGTTTATATGATTTGGTTTTATTCTTAAAAATAACAGTGTGGGAAATACTGTAACACTGAAATGTGTGAACTGCTGAATGAAAGTATCTGAGTACCTCTAATCTACACTTGTAAAACTGCAGTACCTTCTTGGATAAAAATAAAGCAGGCAGAAGCCTAAGTTAAGCAGCATAATACTTGCATGATCCTGTTTTTTGTATAAATAACCCTAGAAAACTGTGTCGGGAAGAACCCCAGACGACGTCACGCTACAAAAGAGGGGCGTTTGTCACATATGGTGGAGAATGCGGTGCGACACTAAAAAGTATGTGGGTTTGCAAATAAATGCGGGGGTTTAAAATGGCCGCCCAGTGAACTAAAGTACAGATGCTATGAGTGAAGTCTGTCCCACTGTGTATATCAGTTGTGCTTTCTAGCATACACAGAGAATGTGCGAAGTGTGGATACAATAGCACCTGAACCCAAACAGAAAACCAAAATGTTTTGCTGAAGAAAAAAAAATGCATCTAGCAAGTGCTGTTTGTAAAGCTAATGCCTTTTGCGTGAAGTGAGTGAATTTGCAGCTAGCAAGTGCTGTATGCAAGTTGCTGAAGTGAATGAAATTGCAGCTAGCAAATTGTCCCTGCGGGTTTCTAAATGGCCAACGTGAAATGTTTGTTTGGTAATGTACATAATCATGAAAAACATGTCCTTCAGGCCATACGATGATGATGATGATGATGATGATGATGATGATGATGATGAGGACGACTCGTTGTTGGGCCCCTGGAGGAGAGCCGTACCCACAGATGAATTTAGTATGCTGGGCCTGTCATAAAGTAGGTCACATGGAAGATGTGTGCCCCAAAATTTTCAAAGACAAACAGCTGCAAAAGCAAGCAACGCCCTATGTGTGCAAGCAAGATGTGGAAGCTGATACCAGTGAGTTGTGTGCCCAGTACCACTGATATCTCTGAGCTAATAAAGCAAAAAGAAAGAAGAAAAAGAAAACTGTTCCTCAAGTCACAGGGGAAGTGACCGAGCCACTTGAACCTGCACTGTCAGGACATACGCCAGAAAGGCGCCGAGATGTGCTGCAGACCGGAGTGACCGGCAGAATTGTCACGGGAACAGTGGAAAGGAAAAGAGGAGCAAAGGGAAGCTGAATCCTTGAACCAGGATAAAGAGGCTTTGGTTTCTGCACTCAAGCTGCCCGCCAATTATGAAGTCCTGCGGCAGGGATTGATGAAGGAGCGAGAATGTTGGAAGAAGGAGCAAGAATCTAACAATAAGGTGCGAGAATGTTGGAACAAGGAGCGAGAACGAACGCCGAGTTACCGAGGTGATACTTCCACGCTTTAAAAGAGCACGAGGCTTTGAGAAAACAGAGTCTCTCTTACGGAGTGAGCTGGAAGAGGTGACGACTAGTCTGGAAAAGGCCAACACCGTAATTGCCAGCATGGATGAAAAAAGATTAAGTCTGACAAAATTATTGCTATCCGTAAAACAGAAATACGGAAGGCCTCTACAAGAGGTTCATGCGCTCAGCACAGAGGTGGCAACACTTACGCCTGGAGGGCCACGGTCTGAACACAGAGCTGGGATGTTGAAGCAAACCCATGAGATTGCCCTAAGTGAGTTAGAGACTGTAAAGCAAGAAAATGAGAGTCTGAAATTGGAAAATTCAGATTTGACTGACCAAGCAGAAAAAGTAAAGAAACAGTTTACTCAGGAAAATTAGAAGTGCAGAGCACTACAGAATGCATTGATGCACACTCAGAGCCAGCACCAGGAAGAAATGGACGCTCTGAGAACAGAATTGCGACATGTATGCACAAAACAGGAATCTCTCGTGGAGGAACTTAACGTTTTTGAAAAAGGAGAAAAGCATTAGATAATTCAGAAGCACTGCAAAGCTCTTATCCAAGGAAGAAGGGAAGAGAAAATTCTCAGCGTAAACGCGCCGCAACTATCATCCTACAGGCTACCTACAGAGGGATGAAAATTCGTCAGTTCAATCGCCGATAATAAAGCATCGTGTTCTTCAAGTCATTCTACTGTGCCCCGCATGGTACGAAACAGTCCTCATTATGAAAGGAGCAACTATAAAAATCCAGTCTCTGACTAGGATGACACGAACAGGATTCGCTATCAAACCCTGAGAAATGCTCACTGGTTATATCCAGCGGTACTTCCCACTGACGAATGTAGGCCTCAGGAAAAGAAGGTGCCAAGACTACATGCCTGCCGGCTGCAAAGGTAAAATGCCAAAGGGTAGCGGCTGGGTTAGTGAGAGCCCCATCAAGGTAATCAGTGCTTCATCTTCTAAATCCATATAAATGCCCCAGAGGGGAAATCCCAAATCTCGGAGAGTGATGGTGTGAGAAATCATGGCAGTAAGAAGTACAGTAAGGCATAGGCGAGAGTAAGTCCCGATGAGTACAGGCAAGGTGCAGCAAAAGCAACGAAGGTCAACGCTGGCCTGTGAATTTTTCCGGATCTCGCCACCCTGGGCCACAATATAAATACAAAGACTATCCGGCCCCAGAGTCCGTCAGAAGCTAAAGAAACAGTCCAGTCATTGCAGGTTGCACCGGGCTATGAAATAAATTCGGGAATATAATTGAATGGAAGTCAAAGAAAAAAAAAATGTGTTTGGGGAATGACCGATATTTTTTTGTTATTACACGTGTGGACTATGTCACGGACACTAACTTGCAAATAAGCTAGTGTAGTTATGCTATATTTGGCCTCTAGAATACACATTTTGGTATATGCAATGTATATTGGTTCTCTGTGTTGAAAATTTGCTAACTAAAATTACTATACAGGGTTATGGCATTTTTTGTTGGTAAATATATACATGAGGTCCATATTCTAAGTAGAAAAACCCAGGGTAGGTAATAGAAATTGTATGGTTTTGTGAATATATTTAGCATATCCTGGGTTGTAAGAATGTGTGCTAGACACTATTTTTCAAAATAGTTCCCTAATAGAGAGCAACAAAATATGTTGCCAAGTATAGTCTCATGACGAAACCTATTGTCATAATTGCCGTGGAAAAAGTTCATATTCGGGTTCATGTGAATACTTAATATTGTACTGAGGAGTTAGCTCAAGTATTTCATGTAGGACGCTCACCCCGTGGAGGTCCATGGCCGCTCACGCCAGGTAGTGTGAGCTGGGGAGGGGGATATGTGACATAGGTCCAAAGATGTATGGCAGCTTTCTGCCCCTTTTAGGTCAGAAAGTGGCAGGAATAGTTAAAAATGATCCGTTCCACAGCTTCCATTAACTCAGGCAGCTGTATGGAAAATCCAGACACACAGATTAATGGCTCTAGTTCTCCCTCAAC